>VXAC01000681.1:7640-40864 GCA_013399225.1 Rhipidura dahli | reverse complement strand
GGCCTGGTTCATCAGTGCTATTGTAACGTGTCCCCCCCTCTTTTTTTAGCTGCCTGCCCCTCCTGCCCCCCGGAAAAAAGCAATAAAAGGATTGAGAGTGGAGCCAGGCCCCCTTCTGCGGCTGAGGCCGGGGGGCTTCATCACAGGGATGGACTCAGCTTCCCCCTCCCTGCAGGGCTCCGAGGGAAACTGAGGCACGGGGAGGGGACAGACGGGGCCCTGCTCAGGGTCGCTGTGTCCCCTCTCTCTGGGGGTGGCAGGAGCTGAGTGGACAAGCTGCACGGTCCCCTTGTCCTCAACCCCTGGGGTGCCATATCCCTGTGGTCCCTGTGTCCCCATGGTCCCAGACCCCTCTCCCCTTTCCCAGGATCCCAGCTCTGCGTCCCCAGGACCCTGTAGGGCCATGTCCTGTGGTCCCCACAGTCCCACATCTCCCTGTCCCCCGTGGCCCCTGGTCCCATATCGCTCTGTCCTCATGTCCCTCCTCATGTCCCCAACCTCAGGGACCCCCGGAGCCGCTTTTGGGGAGCCCGATGGGACTTGTCCCCCTGCCAGCCTCACCCTGCACACGTGTCCCCAACAGCCGTGTCCCCACTCCCAGTGCACGGGAACACATTTTTGCACAGCCCCGTGCCTCAGTTTCCCCTTGCCACATCCCAGGGCCCACGTGGCAGCACCGGGCACGCGGCGGGGCCACGTGTCCCCGAGGACACCCCAATTTTGGGCGCTGTGGGCTGGCGGGGACCCCGCTCAGCTCCCCCCGAGCTCCCCCTCCCCGTGCCCTGGGCTCCTGCCAGCCCTTTGATGCGCTCAGCCCTGGTTTTGGGCTTTTCCTGAAAAAAAAACCCAAAAAAGCCACGGAAAAAGGCAAAAGGAGGCGGAAACGAGCTCCGGTGCCAGCACGAAGCGGGGCGGGGGGACGGGGGACGACAGCTGCTGGCACCCACGGCCCCGCGGGGGACAGGGACAGGGATGGCAGCTGCTGGCACCCACGGCCCCGCGGGGGACAGGGACAGGGATGGCAGCAGGTCCCCGTGCCAGCCCCGCGTGAGCCACGGTGGCCGCGAGCTGGCCGGGACCCAGCTGTCCCCAGGGAAAGGGGGGACACAGAATGGGGAAACTGAGGCACGGAGGCATCAGTGGAGTGGCCGGAGCTCAGTGCCACTACACAGAGCGTGGCAGAGCTGTCCCCAGGGTGGCTCCCGGGGGAATTTGGAGTAGCAGTGCCACCTTTCCTTGTAGCCCCCAAGCCAGCCACACCCTCCCCGACACAAATTTGCCCGTTTCGGGGGTTTTCCGCCCCAAACCGCCAGCCCTGCAGCCGCTCGCTGTGGGTGGGCCGGTGCCAAGCAGGGCACAGAGCCACGTCCCCGAGCCAAACCCCGGCCCGGCGGCCACCGAGGGCTCGACCGCCCGGAGCCTCCCAAACCACAGAGCCCAGCCCCATCCAGCGTCCCTCCCGCACCCCACCGGGGACCCCCCCTCCGCCACCACCGGCTTTTTTCCTGTCTCGCTGCCCCACCAGGGCCGGGTTTGGGGGGGTCCGGGGGACGCCACGAGGCCACGCCAGCCCTGCGGTGGCTCTGATGTCGGCGCCATCCCAAATCGTCGTCTCCTATCGAACCCCGCTCGCTCCGTAACGGGCGAGGAATGTGGGGCCCCCCGCCGCAGCTCCCCCCGCCGCCTTTATTTAATATCCTGAGAAAATTAAAATAACTCTTGCGGCCGCTAAGGAAAACACGGAGATAAACACAAGAAAAGCGGGAGCCCCGGGAGGGGAGCTGGGAGCGAGCCAAGGAGGGGGCACACGGCGGGAGCGGCACCCAGGGGACACGGGGAGAAGGGACACGGGCACCCGCGAGAGGGGACACCGGGGGAGGTGGCACCGGGGACACGGGAGCGCAGGGCTCCGGGATGCCCTGGGAGCCCACGACGGGGTGCGGGACCGGGGGTACCCGCAGGACACGGAGGTGTCGCGGGGGTGTCGCGAGGGTCCCCATCCCGGTCCCGGTCCCGGTCCCAGCGCAGCCCCGCTCGGACACCACGTGACCCACCGGCCGCTCGCGCCGCCGTCCCGCCCCTCCGGGGGTCCCCGCCTTCCTTAAAGGGGCACCGACAGTACAGGTCCATCACTTTAATGAGCTCCCGTTACAGCCGGAGAGCCACTCAGCCACCGGAGGAGAGCACGTGTCAGGGAACGATGAGATTCTCTCCTCTCCGCGGAGGAAAATCGGGGAGGGCGGCGTCTTCCCCCAGTGAGGGCCCCGCGATTTCCCCACGCGGGGCTCGGCCCTTTTAATTCCCCCCCACGCGCTGCGGCGGCGATTGGCGCGAACCGGGAGCGGGCAGGGGTGAGGGGAACCAACATGGCGGCGCCGGGGGCTGAGGGCGGGGAGGGTCTGAGGCGGCACCGGGGGAAATCCGCGGGGCACCGGGGGCTGTGAGCGGGTGAGGGGCGGCGGAGGCGCATCCCGAGGGCGCCGGAGATTTCAGCTGTCGCCCTCCGCCCCGGGCTCGCCCCCAGGCTCGGCGCCGCCATGTGCTCCTTGGGGCTGTTCCCGCCGCCGCCTCCCCCGGGGGATGTCACCCTGTACGAGTTCAACAACGCCCTGGTCTGCGGCCGCCTCAGCGAGCAGCTTCCGCTGGCCTTCCAGAGCCAGGTGAGACCCCCGGGCCAGGGAAGTCCCCCTTGCTCCCAGAGCCGTGCCAGCCTTGGGGGTGCCACATTTGTCCCCCTCAGCTGTGTCTGGAGCTCGGTCCCCTTTGCTGGGGCCTCTCCTCCTCCAGGCACCCTCAGGCTGTTCCTCCGCCCCTCCTCGTGCCCCTTCTTTCCTCCCATCGCCGTTTGCCCCCTGCTCTGGGGGGTCCCTTTGCCCCCCGGCCTCAGGGGGCTGTGCGTGCTGCAGGTGCCCGACCTGCCCGTGCTGAGCCTGCCCAAGGAGCCCCTCAAGGCCCACGGCCGCCTGGAGCCCAGCGCCCGCCCGCCCTTCATCCACCACCGCGAGTCCCTCTGGAAGCGCTGCCTCAGCGCCTGGTGAGTCCCCCGCTGTCCCCAGATGTGCCCCCAAAACGGGCAGGGGGACAGGGGTGACCACGCTCTCGCCGCAGGCGCGACGCTGGGCTCTGTGGGCTGCTCAGGGAGCTCGCCAGCGCCGAGGAGGAGGGTGAGTGTGGGCTGTCTGGGTCTCGCTGGGATGCTTTAAAGGGCTGTGCCCTGCTGTCCCTGCCCGTGTCCCCTGTGGTGCTGGCAGGGACGCTGAGGGTCCTTTGCCCCCCAGGGCTGCGGTGGCTGCGGACGGGCTCGAGCCATGCGCTGGCCGTGTGCCGCTGGCTGTCCTCGCTGCACGGATCCCTGTTCCCACACCTCTCCGTGAGTCCGCCCAGCCTGATCCCTGCTGCTGGGGGAGGCAGGGGCAAGGGGAGCAGCGGTTTGGGGTGGAGGGTGGTCCCTTCCCCACTGAAAGCCCCCCAAAATACTTCTGATGATGCCCAGCTCCAAACGCTGCTCCTTCCTCCACCGGTGGAAAATGGGCATTGGGAGGTGTTTGGGCAGCAAAGTGCTCCAAGAGGGGCCCGAATCCAGGTGCGGGGAGAGGGAAAAAAGGCTGGAGACTGGGGGTCCTTGCTGCCAGCTCAGTGTTCTCTCCCCTGCAGCTGACCAGTGAGGACATGATCGCAGCCTTCTCCCAGGCCGTGGACTGGTGAGCCCTGGGTGTCCCCAAATCACCATGCTGGGGTCTGGGACCCCCTTGGGGGTGGGGGTACAAGGACAGGATGGCCCCATTTGGGCAGGCTTGGCCATTAAAGGCAAATATTTCTCCACTGGCTCTGGCTGCCCTGGTTTTTGTGCCCTGGTCAGGGAGAGATCAGGGTTAGAGGAGATAAGATCCTGGAAAATTCCTTCCAATTCCAGCCCCAGGCTGTGGTCACTATCCCCTTAGCAGAGCCCGGTAAATAATTCCCAGAAATGGGGAATTTCTTGTAGAAAATGTTCCCGTTGAGCAGCAAAAAAGAAGTTTTATTTCTCTGGGGACTCTGAGAAGGGTCCTTGCCAGCCAGGGGGTGCTGGGGGGGTCTCACCCTGTCCTGTCCCCCTCCAGGGCCGGCTGCACCATCCGGGCCTTTGCCTGGCACCCCCACACCAACAAATTCGCTGTGGCTCTTCTGGATGATTCCATCCGTGTCTACAACTCCAACAGGTGGGACTTTGTCCTGGGGCTTGGGCAGCCCAGGGTGGGCACTGCCCTGGTCCTGCTGCCTGTGGCCTCCTCGCCCACCTGGGCACACCTGGGCTCCCATCCAGCCCTCCCTGCTCCTTCCCTGCTCTCTCCTGAGCCTGCAGAGCTTTGCCTTACCTTTCCTTGCCTGTTCCGTAGCTCTGGGGACATCCTGGGGGTCACCCAGCCCCGGGGGTGGTGACAGAAGCTGGGGGACACGGGCTGAGTGTCCTCTCTCCCCCAGGTCTCCCTGCTCCCCCAGGGAATGCCAGTCCCTGCTCAGGAGAAGACTCTGCTGGCTGCTCCTGCAGCCCCCCCCGGTGTCCCCAAGCTGGGACTTCTGGCCAGCCGGGGCCGTGTCCGGGCTGGGGACAGCTCGGCTCAGTCACACCAGGTGTGCCCTGGTTCGCTCCGGTGTCACCTGGTTGTGAATTCTTGTCCTCTCCTTGGGAAGTGGGGCATGGCAGGGCACCCCCCTCCCCCCCTGCTGTCCCCCCTCACTGTGGCCAGAGCTGGCAGGGGACCCTGTGGCCACACCAGGGCTGTCACCCCCACACCTCCCCCTGTGTCACCTGTCCCCTCCTGGCAGTGCCACCGTGCCCTCGCTGAAGCACCGCCTGCAGAGGAACGTGGCCGCCATGGCCTGGAAGCCGCTCTGCGCCTCCATCCTGGCCGTGGCCTGCCAGAGCTGCGTCCTCGTGTGGCACCTGGACCCCACCTCCCTCTCCACGAGGTGACAGCCCCCACCGTCCCTTCCTGGCTGTTGTCACCTCGCCAGGTGGCTTTGGGACCCCTCCTGCCAACAAATCCCAAATCCCGGTGGCTCCTCCCTCCTCTTTTCCAGACCCTCCTCCGGCTGTGCCCAGGTGCTGTCCTACCCCGGGCACAGCCCCGTCACCAGCCTGGCCTGGGCGCCCAGCGGGGAGCGGCTGCTCTCGGCGTCACCGGTGGACACAGCCATGCTGGTGAGGACTCTCCTGGGGACACCAAGGGACACTCGGGCTGGACGTTGGTGGTGTTCTCCCAGAGGCTGCTCTGGGGTCTCACCTGGACCTGAAATCATCACACTGTGTTCCCTAATCCCCGTGTCACTGCCGTCTTCCCTGTTCCAGGTGTGGGACGTGTCCACCGAGAGCTGTGTCCAGCTGCAGTGGTTTGGGGGTGGCGGTGTCACCTACTTGGCCTGGTCCCCCGATGGCAGCAAGGTGCTGGCAGGCACCCCTTCGGCTGTGTTCCGGTGAGCTCCTCATCCCCCCTCCAAAAAATCTGGATTTGGATCCCAAATCTCCTCCCTGCTCCCGTTCCTGTTGCAGGGACAGAGCGGGGAGTGGGTGGGTGATGGGGTTGAACAGTGTGGATTCCCAGAGCAGCGGGATTGGAGCAAATTACCAGGAATTCTGCTCCCTAAATCCCATCTCCTGCAGGGTGTGGGAGGCCCAGATGTGGACCTGTGAGCGCTGGCCCACGATCAGGGGACGCTGCCAGGTAGGATGGGATGTTCCCCACCCAAGGAATCATTTAGGCTGGAAAAGCCCTCTGGGATCACCCACTCCAACCCCTGGCCCTGCCAAGGCCACCACTGACCTATGTCCCCAAGTGCCACATCCATGTGGCTTTTGAATCCCTCCAGGAGTGGATAGTCCACTCCAGCCCAAGGAAATTGTGGGAATTTTCCCTAATTGTGTGGAAATCTTCCCGATATCCAACCTGAACCTCACCATGCAGAGCAGACATCACCTGCACGGGACACCTTGGGGTCTTTATTCAAAATCCTCCATTCCTGGCTGGTTCCAGGGGATCCCATGGTAGCTGTGCCCTCCCTGGGCTGGCTGTGAGGGCTGGGATGACAGGGGTGACACTGTCCCACAGACAGGGTGACAGGGGTGACACTGTCCCACAGACAGGGTGCTGGAGCCCTGATGGCAGCCGGCTGCTCTTCACCGTGCTGGGCGAGTCTGTCATCTACTCCTTGTCCTTCTCCGAGTACCGGGGTGAGTTTGTCCACGTGGAGCTTCCCAGGGGCTGCGAGGGGGCTCCCAAATGACCCCACAGCTTTGGGGTGAGGAGGTGTGACAGTGGCAGAGAGCTGGGACACAGTGGGGGTGTTTTGGGGGTCTCCAAGTATGGAATCTCTGGAATTCAGTTTTTTTTACTTCTCATGTTGCTCCTTATTCATTCACAGCTGTGGGGTCTTGAAGGGATTTCAGGGAGACTCCACTGAGTCCAGGGCCAGCTCAGGGGTCCCGGTGCTTGCTGTCCCTTGTCCTCCATCTCAGCCACTCCTGGGACACCAGCACAGCTGCTCTGAGGAAAGGATAAATTAATGACAACCTGGGAAATCCAGTGGGATTTATGGAGTGTGGATTTATCCCTTTCAGGGGAGATGCAGGGCCAAGTGGGAGGCTCCAAAACGGCCTCGATCGTGGCAGACCTGTCCGAGACCACCTTTGAGACCCTCTACGGGGAGGAGAGGTGGGTCTGGTTGGGGCACCTGGGGGGCACAGGGGGGGGTCCCTGCTCCTCCTGGCAGCCGCTCCTCGCTGCTGGGGACAGCCGGGGGGGTCTCTGCCCCCTGAGTTTGGGGACCTGTGCTGTTCCAGGATCGGAGGAGAGGTCCATTCCATGGTGTGGGACCCCACTGGGGAGAGGCTGGCAGTGATCATCAGAGGTCAGTCCTGCCCCGTTCCCGCGTTGTGCCAGCAGGGAAAGGGGACACGGGGACAAGGGAGAGCCTCCCTGCTGCTGTCCCCCCACAGGACACCCCGAGGCTCCGGGCAGCCAGACAGCCATCGCCGTGTTCCGCACCCGCAACAGCCCCGTCTTCGAGCTCCTGCCCTGGTGCGCTGGGGTGGGGTTTGGGGTGGGCTTGGGTTCAGTGCAGGGGGGTTGGGTTCATTGCAATGTATTTGGGGTGGGTTTGGGGCTCACTGCAGCAGATCTGGGGTAGGTTTGGGTTCACTGAATCCCATTAACCCTCAGGATGTGACAGGGAACAGCTCTTCCCCCGTGCTCCTCCTTCAATCCCAGCCACCACTTCACCCCCAAATGTGCTTTGGCCACACTGTCCCCTCCCCACCTCACCACCTTGGCTTTGGGTTGTCCTTTCCCAGTGCATCCCGTTAGATCCCAAACATCCCTGGGAATGGGGTGTTTTCCTGTCCATAACCCGGCCGTTCCCTCACCCCACAGCGGCTTCGTGCGGGGCGAGCGCGGCGCCCGGCCCCAGCTCATCTCCTTCCACCCCTGCTTCCCTCGGGGCGCCCTCCTGACCGTGGTGAGTCCCTCCCAGTGCCAGGGGACACTGGTGGCACTGGGAAGAGGCTGGGATCGGGGTGAGCCATGGGAGGGTCCCAAGGAGAGGAGGGGTTACCAGACCAAGGGTCGGGTCCTGTGTTTTGGGGACAGAGGGGCTGGACAGTGGCCAGGCAGAAAGGGACCTGGAGGGACTGAGGGACAGCACTGGACATTGAGCCAGGAGTGCCCAGGTGGCCAAAATGTCCAGTGGGGTCCTGGCCTGGCTGAGGGATGGTGTGGCCAGCAGGACCAGGGGATTGTTTCTCTCCCTGGCCACACCTCGAGTGCTGTGTCCAGGTCTGGATCCCCCAATTTAGGAAGGATTTTGGGATCTGGGGTGTGTTCAGGGAAGGAAACAGAGCTGGGGAAGGGGCTGGAGCTTGGGGGGGCTGAGGGAGCTGGGGAAGGGGCTCAGCCTGGGGAAAGGAGCCTCAGGGGGACTTTATCTGTAACTCCTTGACGGAGGGGGCAGCCAGGGAAGGTCTCTGCTGCCAGTGACAGGACAAGGGGACACAGCCAGGGGTTTTTAGGAAGAATTTCTTCTCAGAAGGGGGGACTGGGCATTGCAGTGGGCTGGCAGTGGAGTCCCCATCGCCAGGGGTGTTAAAGCAGAGCCAGGACCTGGTGGCACTTGGTGACAAGACCTGGGTGACGACGTGGATCACCTGGGTGACTCGATCCCACGGGATTTTTCCCCTTCCTGTGCTGTTTGGACACTCACCCCTGCCCTGCCTTCTCCCCTGCAGTGCTGGTCCTCGGGGAGGATCTCCCACATCCCCTTTTTCTTCGTCAGCGCCCTGGAGCCCCACAGCAGCCCCCGCCGCAGCCCCGTGCCCGTGGTGGGCAGTGTGAGGGAGCAGCCGCTCTTCTCCGAGCTCTGACCCCGGCCCGGGGCCTCCTCTTCCTCCCTCCAGGAGCCCCCACACCTGCTCGGGGTCTTGTGCTGCTCCTGCCCCGATTAAAGGTGGATTTTGCCTATGTCTCCTTCCCTCACCCCGATGGGGCTGGAAGATTTTTGGGGGCGAATTTGGGAAGTCCTGTGGGGCTTGGTTTTTTGAGTCAGAAGGAGCTCAGAGTGAACTCACAGAACCTGTTGGTGTGATCCCAACCGCAGCCCACGGGTCAGGGCTGCTCTTTTGGGGTCAGAGAGCCCTTTTTTGGGGAACGGTGTTGGCTGAAGGGGTTGCGGGGGTTTTTGGCCACACACACAACACCCACTCTTTGCCCTGAGGCCTGACAAAGGCAAACTAAAACCTCCCAAAGTGAACCAAACCCTCTGTGGGTCCCCCAACCCCCAGCCCTGGGGTGCTCGTGCTGCCCCACGTGAGCCCCCCCGACCCTGCAGGATGGGGGCAGCAGCTGGACCCCCCCAGAGGGGATTAATGGGGATGCTGGGGGGGCAGCACACAAATCCTGGGATTACACACCCTTAATCCTGGGATTATGCTGCGCTGGCAGGGAGGACAGGGAGTGTGTAGGGTCCCTGCTCCCCCCACCCCAACAGCCCCAGGACCCCCAAAATCCTCCCCAGAGCAAGGGGAAGACCCTTCCCCGCCCCCAGAAGCATCCAGCCCCTCCCTGGGGCCAGGCAGGACGCAGGAGTGACCCAGGGGGATCCAGGGATGATCCAGGTGGGACCCAGGGGTACCCCAGGCTCCAAACCCACCGCAGCTGCTGGGGCAGGCCTGGGGGGCTTCACCCCTCGGGCCGGTCCGTCTGGCTCCCGGTGCCGCCTCCGGGGCCGCTGCTGAGCGGCTCCTCCTCCTCCTCGCGTCGCTGTCCCCCGGGGCAGGGCAGTGCCCGCAGGTACCGCAGGTGCAGCCGCGTCTCCTCCCGGCTCCGCCGCACGAAGCGGCGCACGCAGAGCAGGACAGTCCCCAGCCACCCCCCCACGGCCACCAGCACGGCCACGTCGGGGGCCCGCGGGGTCCCCACGCCCCTCCCCAGCGTCTCGTTTCGGCCACCTGGTGGGGCCGGCAGAGCCTCCCCGGGGCACCGGGAACCCCCCCGGGGGTGCTGGGGCAGCTCCAGCAGCAGCAGCAGGAGCAGCCCGGCTGCCCGCATGGCCCGGGAATGGCGGGGGTGGGAGGGGACGCGCCGTGACCCCCCCTCGGTGCTGGAGACGCGCGGGATCACGGTGGTGGCAGCGGGGGGGTGGCACTGGTGCTGTCCCCGGGCTGAGGGGAAGTCGTGGCTGTCCCTGACTCACAGCAACCCCCCGTGTCACACGCAGCCCCCGCAGGACCCCCTGAGCCACCCCAACAGTGAATTCACTGGGCACAATGGATTTTACTGGTGCTGGCAGTGCCTTGGCACAGGGATGTGACAAGAATGGGGATAGACTCACAAGAAATGGAGCCAAAAAGTCTCTGGCTGGGCTGGCACCTGCCCAGCATGGGGGGTAGGGGTTCTGAGACCCCCGGGAGGGGCTGTTTCCCCCCCCCAACACAGCAGATCCCTCGGAGAGTGCGGGATCCAGGTGGGATTGGTCCCTGCAGCATCCCTGGGACCCCACACTGGGCCAGGGGGTCCCTTTCAGGGTGACCCCGCTGGGGAGGGGGCTCAGGTGCTCTCTGTGCCTCCCCCAAGCTCCAGCGTCCTCCTGGCCATCTCCAAGGCCCCCTCCCGGGTGCGGTTCCCTCCAATGAAGCCGCTGGCATGGACGAAGACGCAGCCAGGAATTCCGGCCAGCTCAGACAGCGCCTCGTCCCGGAGTCCCCGCCAGGCCTCGGGCAGGGGGAGCCTGGGGGGGGACAGGGGGGTTGAGAGTGACCCCAGCCCCATGGGGGGCAGTGGCAGGGCCAGGGGAGGGGTCTCACCGGCTCTGGAAGCTGTGGGGGGCTGTGGGGACACTCTGCACCCGCCACTGCCCGCCCCGGTCTGGGAACAGCACGAGCTGCAGTGGCCTGGGCAGCGCCAGCTCCCGCTCCAGCTGGAAAAGGTGCTCCTTCCAGGGACAGCCGCCCTGGGACAGCTCCAGGATCTGCCCGCTGGCATCCACCTGTGGGGGGGACACGCTGGGGACACGGGGGGCGACTCCTGAAACCGCCCCGGGCTCGGTGTCCCCACAAGCTCAGAGTCCCCTCCTGCGGGGGTAGGGGGTGCAAAGGCCCCCTGGGAGGTTTCCACGGAGGGCATTTGGCCTCCCCACACCCCAGCTGCCCCCCGGGCTGGCTCGGCGTTACCTGGAAGCGGCGCTGAACAGCCTCCTCCACCAGCGCCCGTGCGGGCAGCCAGGCCCGCTGGTAGAAGTCCAGGCGCTCCAGGAACTCGCTGCCCACCAGCTCCATGGCCCGCCTGAACCCCGCCTGGGGACACCGCGGGTCAGTGGTGTCCCCGAGTGGGGTGTCCCCAAGCTGGGTGTCCACAGGGGCCGTCCCCACCTCGGTGTCCTGGTCGGGGTCATTCCAGCGGGGGTTCAGGTGCCCCACGCGCGCGCTCAGGGTGGTGCTCAGGGCGTAGCGCGGCTCCCCTGCCGCCGGCGCGATCCCGTTGTCTATGGCATCGATCTCCTCCACGAAGTTCTCGTACAGCTGGGGACGGCGTGGACAGCGAGGGTACAAAAGTGACAGTGAGGGGACAGCAGAGCTCAGCCTGGCCGAAAGCCCAACTGCTCCAGCAGCTACCACAAGCTGTCCCCGTTCCCCACAGAGGACAAGCCCCGGGCAGAGCTGTGACCCCGGCAGGGTGACAGACCCCCGTCACCTTGTCATAGAGCGCTGTGACCACGGGCCCGTCCTCGGGCTGCCCCAGGAGCCCCGCGAGGATCTGCGACCCGAAGTGACAATAGACGAGCCCGGCGCTGCTCAGCTTCGTGCTCCAGGGCTTGTCCGGCCGCAGGCTCCGCATGGACTCTGTGAAGGACCTGCGGGGCCACGCGGTCACCCCAGGGACCCCCGGGGACGCCGCTGTCCTGGGGTGGGGGGCTCACCTCTGGTGGTNGGACCGGGGACAGAAGGGCGGCCGCTGGGTGGGCTCAAGTGTCCCCAAATGTCGCCGGGGTCTCAAAGGTGGGCGCACGTGGGACCGGCACCACTCAGTGCCCCCGTCCCGTTCATACCCCGGGCGGGATCCCGAGCCGGGCGCGCTCCCGGTGCCGCCACACGCGGGGCGCGGCGCAGCCGTACCCGGTAGCGGGGCAGGAGGCGCAGCAGGAAGCACGCCAGCGCCTCGTCGCAGTGGAAGGTGCCGTCGTGGGTGCCGATGCGGGCGGCGGGCTCGGGGTGCGGCCGCTTGTGCCCCGTCCCTGCCCCGGTTCCTGCCCCGGTCCCGGTCCCGGTGGCCGCCATGGCCACGAGCCGCGCGCTGCGCGCCGCACTGCGCATGGCGGCGGGGAGACCACGCCCCCGCGAGGCCCCNAGGGCCAGGGGAGGGGTCTCACCGGCTCTGGAAGCTGTGGGGGGCTGTGGGGACACTCTGCACCCGCCACTGCCCGCCCCGGTCTGGGAACAGCACGAGCTGCAGTGGCCTGGGCAGCGCCAGCTCCCGCTCCAGCTGGAAAAGGTGCTCCTTCCAGGGACAGCCGCCCTGGGACAGCTCCAGGATCTGCCCGCTGGCATCCACCTGTGGGGGGGACACGCTGGGGACACGGGGGGCGACTCCTGAAACCGCCCCGGGCTCGGTGTCCCCACAAGCTCAGAGTCCCCTCCTGCGGGGGTAGGGGGTGCAAAGGCCCCCTGGGAGGTTTCCACGGAGGGCATTTGGCCTCCCCACACCCCAGCTGCCCCCCGGGCTGGCTCGGCGTTACCTGGAAGCGGCGCTGAACAGCCTCCTCCACCAGCGCCCGTGCGGGCAGCCAGGCCCGCTGGTAGAAGTCCAGGCGCTCCAGGAACTCGCTGCCCACCAGCTCCATGGCCCGCCTGAACCCCGCCTGGGGACACCGCGGGTCAGTGGTGTCCCCGAGTGGGGTGTCCCCAAGCTGGGTGTCCACAGGGGCCGTCCCCACCTCGGTGTCCTGGTCGGGGTCATTCCAGCGGGGGTTCAGGTGCCCCACGCGCGCGCTCAGGGTGGTGCTCAGGGCGTAGCGCGGCTCCCCTGCCGCCGGCGCGATCCCGTTGTCTATGGCATCGATCTCCTCCACGAAGTTCTCGTACAGCTGGGGACGGCGTGGACAGCGAGGGTACAAAAGTGACAGTGAGGGGACAGCAGAGCTCAGCCTGGCCGAAAGCCCAACTGCTCCAGCAGCTACCACAAGCTGTCCCCGTTCCCCACAGAGGACAAGCCCCGGGCAGAGCTGTGACCCCGGCAGGGTGACAGACCCCCATCACCTTGTCATAGAGCGCTGTGACCACGGGCCCGTCCTCGGGCTGCCCCAGGAGCCCCGCGAGGATCTGCGACCCGAAGTGACAATAGACGAGCCCGGCGCTGCTCAGCTTCGTGCTCCAGGGCTTGTCCGGCCGCAGGCTCCGCATGGACTCTGTGAAGGACCTGCGGGGCCACGCGGTCACCCCAGGGACCCCCGGGGACGCCGCTGTCCTGGGGTGGGGGGCTCACCTCTGGTGGTGGTCGTAGCGGTGCCGCCCCGGGTCGTACTCGCCCCCCACGTCCACCACCACATCGCAGCCGGCCAGGAGCTGCGGGTCCCGCGTCCGCACGATCTCCGCGTCCTGCGGGGGACAGCGGCGTGAGGGTCCCCAGCGCCACCGGGAGTGGCTCCTGGTGAAGAGGGACCCGGACGGGGGGTGGGGGAGATAAGGGTGACCCCCAGGTGGGACCGGGGACCCCGAGGGGGGACTGAGGACAGAACAGGGACCCCGAGATGGGACCGGGGACAGAAGGGCGGCCGCTGGGTGGGCTCAAGTGTCCCCAAATGTCGCCGGGGTCTCAAAGGTGGGCGCACGTGGGACCGGCACCACTCAGTGCCCCCGTCCCGTTCATACCCCGGGCGGGATCCCGAGCCGGGCGCGCTCCCGGTGCCGCCACACGCGGGGCGCGGCGCAGCCGTACCCGGTAGCGGGGCAGGAGGCGCAGCAGGAAGCACGCCAGCGCCTCGTCGCAGTGGAAGGTGCCGTNGGGACACCGGGACCCGCCCCCCCCCCATCCCCGGGACAGACAGACAGACACGGTCCGGCACAGCCCCCCTGGGACGGACAGAGACACAGGGATGGACACACGGCTGGCCGGACACACGGCCAGGGGCTGAGTTGATTTACCCAAGCAGGAGTTTATTGGCCGGAGCCAGGGACCCTCCGGACACTGGGGGCCCTCTGGACACCGATCATGGCCCGGAGGGGCTGTGACGTCTCTTCCCGGGGGTCCAGAGCCCCTCAGCTCCAAAATCCCCCGTTCCAGGGTTTGCTGCGGGTGGGGACAGGGGCCTGGCCCTGCCTCCAGGTCACAGGAGGAGGGAGGTGTCTGGAATTGGGGTCCCTGCCCCATCCCAGGGGTCATTTCCCTGTCCTGGGGGTCATCACCCCATCCCCCAGAGAGGTCCAGCTCCAAAGTGGGGGTGGCTCATGGAGAGGCCCCTGCCCCCCAATTCCCAGGGAATACAAACAAAGGTTGTCCTGCTCTTCCCTTTGAGGGTCGAGGACAAAATTTCCCCTCCCGGGGCTTTCTTGGCTGCCTCGTCCCAGTCCGGCAGCAGCAGCGCCTGGGATGTGTTGGAGCTGTGGGGACACTGTCCGTGGCACCTGCTGGCTGGGATTTGGGGTGCCCAAGCCCGTGGGCGCTGCAGCAGTTCGGGAGGAGCAGAGTTCATCTCCTGCCACTTCCCCTTCCCAACACTCAGAAAAAGAAGGGATTTGAGGCAGCTCGGCCCCAAAACATCCACGGAGAGATCGACCAGCTCGCAGGGAAGTGGGGAAACTGCTCCTGGAAGGGGAAGAACCTGAGCAGCGATGCCAAAACCCAACCCCTGCTCGGGCTCAGTCCCCTCCTCGTCCTGCCACAACCAAGGCTGGCTTCTCCCTTTTCCCCGAGGCATCCGGGGCGGCTTTTCCCCTTTTCCCGGCCCTCAGGAGATCTCGTTGCCGAACACCTCGAGCACCAGCGGCGTGAGCTGCATGCTGTGCTCGGGCTGGAAGGAGAGGCAGCGGTACTGCCGCGAGTGCTCCTCGTTGAGGCTGCGCAGGTCCGCCAGCTTCTGGATCATCTTGGCGTAGAGCAGGCGGCTGCCGGGCGGGGCGTGCCGGGCGCGGATGTAGCTCTGCAGCACCTCCGAGAGCCGCTCCTGCAGCGCCTCGACCCGCGCCGGCTCCCGCACGCCCGGCCGGTCTGCGGAGGGGCGGCAGTGAGGGGAGCCCCGGCCTCGGGGGCTGTTGAAGGCTTGGGGGATTCCCTCCCTTTTGTCCCAATCCCTCCCTTTTGGTCCCTGTTCGGGGCCGGCCGTGCTCGGGGTTTTTCCCCTCCCTTTTGTGGGATTTTACGGCTCGGGGTTTCTTCCCTCTTTTCTGCGGGTTTTAGAGTTTGGGGTGGGTTTGTCCCTACCTGGGGACAGGATGCAGATGGCCATGAGCAGCACGTGCTCCTCCTCGTGCAGGTTCAGCTTCTTCAGCCCCACCTGGAATTTCACCAGCGGCTCCAGCAGGTCCATGCTGTGCCCAGCTGCAGAGAGAACCGAACCTTAGAGGGCTCTGGAAAAGGATCTTTTCCTCTGGAATGGGATTTTTTCAGAGATACTGAGGTGGCACTGGAGACACTGAGGGGCCACTTGTTGCCTCCCAAACCCCCCAGATTCGGGGCAGAACTCGCCCCCTTTCCCAGCACAAAACCGGGTGCAGAGGGAAGCAACAACAGTGGGAAAACACACGGAATTTCTGGATTTGGGGCTGGGATTCCCTTACCTTGGGTGACATCGCTGACCCTGTACTTGAAGTCGTTGCTGCCGCAGGTCCAGGACATGTCCTCGAGGGTGAAGGACTGGTTGGAGCGCAGCATGATCACCTCGATGGCGCTGCACTTGAGCAGCACGATCTGGTCCTCGGCCGACAGGTCCCTGCAAGAGGAATTTCCCTCAGGAGGGGATCAGGATGCTCAGGGGACAGGGCCAGGAGGAGCTGCCACCCTCCCAGGGTGGTCACCAGGCTCTCAGCTGGGGCCCCCTCCCCAGAAAGTCCCATTCCAGGGTTTTTTTCAGGTGGGATTTTGCCCCAAATCTGGAGTGAACAGAACCTGAGGCCCCTCACGAGCCCCTCGAGCGTGGCAGCAGCTCCAGGTGTTTCCCTGATGGAATTTAGGTCTGTTTTCCAAGGTTTTGGGGAAAGAGGAGAACCCCAGGAAGGGGGAGAGACAGAAAATGGAGCTGGAAAGGGAACAGAGCTGAGGGATACCTGGGAAGGGGCAACAGGGAGGGGTGTGAAGGGCAGGACGGAATTCCTGGGAGTGGGAAACGCTGGATTTGGGATCCTGGCCTCACCTGAATCCCGGGATCATCTTGGCAAAGCCGATCACCTTCTGGATGCTGTAGCTGACCAGGTCAGCCAGGTGTGGGAGCATGGAGAGCTGCGAGAATTCCAGGTTCATGGAGGAGCTCTCGTCCTGCTCCTCGGACAGCACCAGGCTGGAAAACGGCGGCGGCTCCACGGAATCTGCGCAGAGGAAACGCTCTGAGAGGACCCCAGGGGGGTTTGCACCTGGGTGAGCCCCCACAGGGGGTAAAAAAAGGGTCTGGAATGGCAAATTCGGGTGGAACTGCTGCAATTCTGTCCCTGTCTCCTCTGGAGGGGTAAGGGAAGGGAACTGGGAAGGTTTTGAGGCTCTGTTTTCCACAGGATGTTGGGATCAGGTCTGGGAATGTGGGATGGGGATGAAGAGGAGGAGGAAGAACAGGGCAGACCCTCGTGGGGGTGTTAATTTGGGCTCTGGCACAGGCAGACCCTTCCCCACCCCTGGAATTTGGGGTTTGGGGTGGTTTGAGGCGTCACCTCCAGCCCAGCCCGAGCCCTGGGGTCCCTCCCCGTGCCCCCTGTCCCATTTCAGGGCTGGGAGGAGCTGGGGCACACCTGGGAATGTGCTGAAGCCCTCAGAGCCGAAGAGATCCGAGGAATCCTCAGATGACAGGTCCTGGGTGAGGAGGGACGAGGATTTTGTGGCCCCTCTGCTGCTGGGGTGGCTCCTCACGGGGGGCTGGAGAAGACACAGAAAACTCCCTGAGGAGCGGGGCCACAGGGGGGTTTGGGGGTTTTGCAGGGGGAATTCGAGGCATAAAAGGGATTTTTGGGGTTGTACCCGGAATTTGGTGAAGTCGGCATAGGTGGGGTCGTAGGTTTTGCGATGGGCCTCGAGCAGGACGTCGATGACTTTCTGCTGCTCCTCCGAGAGTTTGGGTTTGAGGCTTTCCCTGAGCGCTTCCTCCTCCTTCCTCTTCAGGATCATCTCCCGCTTCCTCTGCACCTCCTCGTCCGTCAGGATGACTGGGAATGGGAAAAGGGGAGGACTTAGGGATTGAAACAACCCCTGGATGCCACACCCAGTGCCTGGAAAATCGCTTTTTCCACCTGGAAAATCGCTTTTTCCACCTGGAAAATCGCTTTTTCCACCTGGAACCCCCCAGCCCCAGCTTCCTGCTGCGCCCAGGAGGTTTCTGGTGCTTTTAGGGAAGGATCTGGGGGCACCAAGGCCATGCCAGCCGTGCCCTGTGCCCGCTCTGCTCCCTCCCTGTTTGCTCCGAAATCCCGATCCCAAAACCCTCGGGGCCGCCGAGTTCCCCCGGCTCCGGCTCCTCCCGGCTCCCAGCTGCCACCCAGGGGTGTCCAGCACCGCTTCAGGGCACTTTTAATCTGATTTTTAAGGTCAAGGCACAGCTGAACCTCCCCCGCCCGCAGGGTTGGGGATTTATGGCTTTTATTGGGGTGGTGGCGGCCAAAGGTTGGGCTCCACGCAAGGCTGGGCCTGTTTATTCAGGGAAAAGGAGCAGCCGGGGCAATTTGGGCTCAAATCTTCACTTTTTTATCGAGAACTCCAAGCCCTGAGCAGCCTCGGAGGGGCTGGAAGAGAAGAAAAAGCGATTTTTGCAACCAGGGAGCTGCACGAATCTCTGGGGGTCACAATTCCCGAGAGCGCCGGGTGGGATCGATCCCCCCAAAACCAGGAATTCCCTTCCTCGGCCTTTTGGAGCCCCCCAAGGTTGCTTTTAAATTCCCTGCTGCAGAGATTGGATTCTGGGAGAGTCAAGGTGGAATTCAGGGCGAGAGGTCGGCGGGAGGGGCTCGGGGTGAGGAACCCTCGGCCGCCCCAGCTCCTTTGCCAAGGGCGATTTTCCATTTTCCATTCTCCGTTTTCCAGCCTTGCACAATCTCAGAAGGGCCTGGGACACCTCAGGAGGTCTGGCTGGGGCTGAGAACTCATTCCCACCTCCCCCATTGGCAGCTCCGTGGCTGCCAGAGCCCAAATTAACCCCCCCACGAGGGTCTGCCCTGCTCCTCCTCCTCCTCCTCTTCATCCCCATCCCACACCCCCAGACCTGAATCCCAACACCCTGCGGAAAACAGGGCCTCAAAACCTCCCAAATTCCCTTTTTCCACCTAAAAATAACCCCGACCCCTCGTCCTCTCTCGTTTTTCCAGTGGCAAAGTCCATTTTTAGCTATTTTTAGCCTCTCTGGGTCAGTTTTGGTTAATCCAGGCAGGAGTTGCTAACGGGGCTGTTTACACGTTAACTCCTGTGGGGAAAACATGGAGAAAACCTGGAGAAAACCCCCTGGAATTGCTGCCCAGGAACTTTCCAGCCTTTCCAGGGTAATTAATTGGCTGCTGGTGCAAATTAAAGCATTTCCCTCATTAGGGGCTCCCCAAAAACAGGGACAGCTCCCCAAAATCTGGGGACAGCCAGTGTGGGGTATGGCCTTTTTCACCCTCACCAAGCTGCCAATCCCAGAGAACAAAATCCAGGGGTTTCCATCAGGATCATTGAAAATTTGAGCGTTTTTTTCCCCACAAACACCTCTAAATTCTGATTTTCCAGAGGCCCCGGGTGACTTCAGGCTCTGTTTGCTCCCTGTTCAGCACATCAGGGAAAGGGCCCTGCTTCCCCATCCCGAATTTCCAGCTCCATGGACACCCCAGCCACAATCTCACAGCAGAAAATGTTTGGTTGGAGCTCTCCAGGAGGCCTCGCACACCTCAAACACATTTTATTTTTAAAAGCCACTTATCTCTAAATACACCCGGAGAAAACAAACATTTGGGCCACATTTGTGTGTTTGGACTGGGCTTAAAAACTGCTTTAATTCCCTCTGCTGTTGACTTAAGTCCCTGCTTTATCCCACATGGAAAAAAGGCTCAGAAAAAAACTCCCAGAGGGAGAGGAGGAAAACCCAACCCGGCTCCATGGGAGAGCATGGAAAATGCTGGAGAAGAGGATTCTCAGAGCCACTGGGAGCCATGGAGCAGATTTTCCCAAAAAACCCAGGAAAATCCATGAGAAAACAGCTCCAGGGTGGGAAGGAATCATTAAGCCAGCTCCTCTCAATCATTACCCACTGCTTCCCCTGCCCTTTGCATCCCCCAGGACGCTCCAAATCCCACCCCTGGCACCAGGGACACGGAAAAGGGACCGGCCCCGGCCCCGGGCGCGTTCCCAGGGTCATTCCCGGCGGCCGGACACTCACACTCCTTCATCATTCCGATGTCCACGCAGCGCTTGAGGCGGCAGGCCTGGCAGTGCCGCCGGTTGTCCTTGGTGATGTGGCAGTCCCCGCTGAAGGGACAGGTGAACATGGCCTTCCTCTTCATGCTCCTCCTGGGAGAAAGCAGGAAAAGGGAAACAAACACCTTTTTGGGCTGAATTCCCGCTGTTTTGGCTGCCACCGCAAACATCAGTGGAGCTGCTGGAAAAGGGAAATTTCCCACAGGGAAACAGCCAGGGGCTCAGCCACGGGTTAAATCCGAAATGGTTTGGGGGAAATGACCTCAAACCCCGCTTGAGCCCCTTCCACGGAGCCAGGCTGCTCGAAGCCCAGCCCAACCTGCTGCCTTTAAGCAGAATTTTGGGTCCAAACAGGGATTTTCAAGGCCAGGGTGGAAGGATTGCAGAGAAACCCCCCCGGCAGCAAAATAAACCCGAGCTGGGGCCGTGTGGTTTAAACTGAGCCGCCCCAAGCCCAGCTTTGCTGGCAGAACTGGCCTGAGCACATTTTGGGTGTGCAGGGAGAGGAATTCTCGCTGCAGGACACGAGAGGAAGGAGCCCGAAATGACAGCCCTGAGCTGCAGCGAAACCACAGCCAGAACGGAGCCTCGGGACAGAGGGCAGAGCCAGAAACTGCAGGGAAAAGGGTCAGAGCCAGGACCTTCCAAGGACAAAGGGTCAGAATCCTTCAAGGAAAAGGATCAGAGCCAGAAACTTCCAAGGAAAAAAGGTCAGAGCCAGAATCTTTCCAGGACCGAGGGTCTGAGCCAGGATATTCCAAGGATAAAGGGCTTGGGTGGGATTTTGGGAAGGAATTCCTCCCTGTGAGGCCCTGGAGTGGAATTCCCAGGGAATCTGTGACTAAAAATATGGGCAAAAAAATCTCCCATCTGGATAAAAATCTCCAGTGTGGATAAAAATCCCCAATATTTCCTCAGGCTGCAGCCCCAGGAATCGAAAGGTGGTTTTAGGAAGGGAGATGTCAACAAAGCAGTTTCACTCTGCCCTTACCTGCCAGGAATTTGGGATTTTTGGGAATTCATCCCAGAAAAATGGATAGCAGGGCCCTGTTTTCCCCCATTTCTGCAAAACCTTTGGAATTTTGCTGACCCCAATGAGGATAAACAATCCCAGCACTCGGAATTCAGCCATGGACACCCCAGAATTCCCAGCTTTGGTGCACAAAAAGCTCCTTTTCTTCCTCAAAAACTGAGGGAAGGGCTGGGAATGCACAAACAACGAGGCCTTGGAGCAGGGAAAAACATTCCCGGGGGTCAGGGCAGGCCAAAATTCCAGGTTTGGAATGAAAATTGCAGCTTGGGTGGCTCCAGAGGCTCCCAGGGAGACACCGGAGCCGGGTTCGGCTGGAATTCCATGGAAACCTTCCCGAGCCGCCCATTCCCAGGAGGATTTGGGATCCCAGGGGCTAAAAATAGCGGATTCCAGGCCTCATTCCCAGCCTGGAATGAGGGAATTGGGTTGGGAAGACTCCAGGAGTGAGTGGGAATGGAGACGGAAATCCCAAGGGACAGAATTCCCTGGGGGGACAGCAGAATTCCCTGGAAACACTGGATTTTGGGAAGAGCCGCTCCAGGGGATCCCCTGCCCTTCCACATCCCCCAATCCCAGATTTTTGGAGGATATTTCAGGACTTTTTGGCTCAGGAAAAATCCCAGTTTGTGACCCCAGAGGAGTTTTCCCACACTCTGCCCTTTTTCTGGAGCTCTGCAAGGCTCCCAGCTCCATGAAAAACCCTGGAAAAACAGGGAAAAACCCATCCCAAGGTTCCAAGACCACCAAAAAATCAACTGTTTCGCCACTTAAACCCTGGGAAGGCGGCACTGCCCAGAATTCCAGGCGCATTTCGGGACCCCGCTGGATTCCTGTTGTTGGGTTCCCAAGGTTTTTTGGGAGGGGACGTTCCCGAGGCTCCGGGCCCACCTGAAGAAGCCCTTGCAGCCCTCGCAGGTCATGGCGTTGAAGTGGAAGCCGGTGGCTCTGTCCCCGCAGACCCCGCAGATCCTGGGAACGTTCCGCTCGGCGTCTCCGGCGGGATCGGGCAGGGAGGTGCTGGAAGCACCCAGATCCATGGCTGGGAGGGGGAAAAAACGGGATTTCTCACGAAAAATTTGGGGTTTTTCTTTTCATTCCCCCTGATTTGGGGCACAAACAGGGGTTTATTCCTAAAGTTATTCCTAAAATTTAGGATTTTTCCCTGGATTCCCACTGATTTGGGCAAGGAATTTTTATTCCCTATAAACTTTTATTCCTTATAAACAAAATCCCGAGGAAAACCAGGACAGGGAAGGGGTGAAAGTTTCCCAACGGAATCAGAGCAAAGAGCAGGGGCAGATCCAACGCCCCAGGAATTCCAGCTGGGAAAAACGAGCCCAGCTGGCATGGGAGGGAACTCTGGGATGGGGAATTTGGGATCCATAGATCCCGGTTTTCTCTGTATCCCATAAAAAATTGGGAATATTCCACTTTCACAGGTTCCCCCTGGAGCTGGCACTCCCTGTCCCATAAAAATATGGGAATACTCCAGGTCAAACCCTTGGAGTGCCATTGCCTGTGTCCCAGGTGCATCCCACTGCTCCTTTGAAATGGCAAAATCCAGGAAAGGCTGGCAGGGAGAAGCTGCCCCTGCTTGTGGCAAATTCCAAAACTCCTCCGGAGCTTCTCCCTGGATTTCGAAATATTCCCGAACAGGTTCTGGCTCCGTCACCCTCCGGAGAGGGAAAATCACCCCGGTAAAATGCAATTCCCAGCAATTTTCACCCAGGATTCTTTTTTTTTTTTTTTTTTTTTAAATATAATTTCCAGCCTCCCTTGGGCTTTTTTTTTTTCTCCAGAGGGAGGGAAAATTCCAGCAGAATTCCGGCAAAATGCTCCTGAAATCTGCCCTGAAGAGAGGGACTGGGGAGAGGAGCTGGAATTTGGGGAATTTCAACCTTAATTCCCTGGATTGGAGCAAGGATTGTCTGATATTCCTGGTACAGGAACCCAGGGAATGGGCACCAAGGAATTTCTGGAAAATGCTCTTGGATATTTGGGATTTTTGTGCCCAGTGCAGGGCCGGGAGTGGGGCTGGATGATCCCAACTCGGAATTTTCCAGGATTCCAGCTCCTCCCTGCGAGGAAGAGTCCAGAACCTGCGGCCCTGCCCCACAGGAAACTCATTTCCCAATGTTCCCAGCGGGAAAAGGCCAAGATCCAACCCCACTCCCAGCAGGAGAAACCCCACAGATTTGGCTGAGGGGGATTTTGGTGCGGAATGTCCAAAATCCACCCAAAACCCACCCAAAACCCACCTCAAACCCACCTCAAACCCTCTCGTTCCAGAGGCCCAACAACTCCTAAATCCCCAAAATCTCTCCACTTGCTCCACCTCTGACCTTTCCAGCAGCTTCATTTGCTAATTAATGGATTATTTAATGCGGGAAGGTGGGGAAATATCCGTGTGGAGAAAGGAGCAGCGGGAAGACAGGGAGAAGGGGACGAGGATGAACTGGATCCCCGTCCGTGGCTTTTCCCACCTGTCCGGACAAGCCAGGAGGAAAATTCCGACTGATCCCAGCACGTGACGGGGCCAGGCCCTGCCCTGCTCCTTCCCTGGCAATTTTCCTGCTGCTGGAGTTGCTCAGAAATTGAGAGGGAATTCTGCATTTCCCCTTCCCGAGAGGAGCTGCAGCATTCCCAGTCCAGCTGGACCGGGAATTGCTCTTCGAGCTGTTCCTGGGCTGCAAAAAGACCCAAAAATTATATTTTTGTCCTGGAAAAGGACCCAAAAATGACATTTTTTGTGCTGCAAGCAAAGCCCTGCCCTGGACCTGCTCCCCCTCCTTCCAGGATCCGAAATCCCCCTTGGATTCAGGAATCAGATCCCACCTCAGCCTCCTCCCTGCCAGCTTCGGGACACAGCCATTCCCAGACATTTTGTCCCCAACTCCCCTGGTTGGAAATGTCACCCCTGGGCACAGCAGGAAGAGCTTTTGGGAGTGGGAATTTCTCAGGAATGAAACAACCCCAAAATCCCAACTTTTGGGCCCCCCTGAGCAGCAGCAGGACACAAATCCAGGTTTTTCCCATGGAATTCTTGGAGCGTCCCAGCCCCTCAGGAAGGGATTGTGAAGCTCAGGATTCCTCCAGGCACAGGAATTGCACCATAAGGCCAGGAGAAAATGGAGGAAAAATCAAAAATCCAGGAAAACCCTGCTGGGAAGGGCTCTCCGTATGTAAAAATTCCCAAAGCAGAGGTGGAAGGGCAGCACCAGCCCCACACTGTGGAATAAAATCCTCTTTTTGTGCTGGAAACAGCCCTGGAAAGGTGTGGAGGGACACACGTGGCTCCCAGCTGTGGCGATTCCCAGGAAATGTGGGGTTTGCTGTCCCCTCCCAGGTGCTGTCCCCAAGGCCAGGGGACACATCCTGGTCTAATAATGGAGCTGGGCCCTGTCAGGCTCTGGAGCGGGGGATTTATGGAGCTGGGAGGGATTTTTTGGGAGGAGGGGTCATTTTTAGAGAGCCCTCTGAGGCAGCAGGGACAGGAGACCCCAAATTCCTGTCCCTCCCCAGGATGTGCCTGGAGGAAAAGGGAATTTTCACTTCAGAAAACCCCCAAATCTCTGTCCATCCCCTATCCCTGGGATGTGCCAGGTGGAAAAGGGAATTCTCGTTCCCCAGAGCCTCATCTTGCCCAAGGAAAGAGGAGGAGGAGGAGGAGTGGTGGGAATGATGAAGCAGCCAGAGCTGTTGCAGCCTGGAATTGGGAAATTGGAGCAGCAGCCACACCTGGGGCATGGAGAAGGTGGGAAAACCCTTAGGAAATGGCTCAAACTTTTCCAAAGAAAAATCAGGAAGGCCCCATGTGCCAAAAATCCCCTTTCCCACCCAATTTGCTTCCAGCAAAACTCTCTGGGAGTTTCAAAACCGCTCAGGAATCGCTCCAGGAAAGGAGAATTTCTCCCCAGTCGCTGCTGTCCCACTACCCAGGAGAACCTGGGGTTCCCGGGAATGAGGAAACGCCTTTGGATGCCTGGATAACGATTCCAGGTATTGTTTTTCACCCGTTTTCCCATTTATTAGTGGCAGAAAAGGGCGAGGGTTGAGCTGATAAGAGCCGAGATAAGAGAAACGGGCCCGAGGAGGAGCTGAGTCAGCAGAGGCTGGAGATGAAGTGGCACCGGGGGTGGCACCGGGGACGGCACCGGGGACATCCGGGCAGTGCCACCCCCGGCAGTGTCACCCCAGGCCGTGGCAGGAGGAGGAGCAGCCGCTGTCCCCATCAGCTCCCCCCATTTCAGAGCCTCGGACCTTCCTCGGCCTTTCCCGGGATTTTTGTTCCATTCTCACCTCGGTTTCATCTTAATTTCCCTGGATTTTTGCTCCACTCGCCCCTCACTTTCCCCATCATCTCCCCGATTTATTTTTCATTCCCAGAATCGTCCCCATTCCCATTTCTCTCCTTTTTAGGCTCCTGTTTCCATCCCAGCCCACCTTGAAACCAGGATTTTCCCTCACCCAATCCCCGACAATTCCAGAATTTCCCCTCTGGGAGCTCGGGCCAGACTGGCTCTACTTTGGCTCAGCCACAGGAGGTTAAAAATTATTCCTGGAGCAGGGTTAGCCATTAAATAGAAAAAAAAAAAAAACCTGGATTTTCCATTTATTCAATTTATTCCTCCCTAAACACAGTGGGATTCGGGGAAACAACCCCCAGCAACAACCCCAGGGGTGTTTCCACCTGGGGGAAAAAATCTGATTTATGGGATTTTTGTTATTGCTGGGACATCTCAGCCCTGATCTGGTCACGCCCTGGAGATCTGGGGCAGACATCTCCCATCATCATCATCATCGTCATCATATCCCAGACTTTCCTTGCTCTGGGATTCCAGAGGGAACCCAACCTCACCCTGGCATTTTTTCCCCTTTATTTCACCCCATTTCCACCAGGTCCAGCCCAATCCCGGGGCTTCTTAAACTTTGTTTAACTTAATTTATGGCATTTTTGTTCCTCTTGGTTTCAATCTTCAGTTCCCTGGATTTTTGCTGCGCCCACTCCTTGGTTTAATCCCAATTTCCCTCGATTTTGGCTCCCCTCATTTCGTCCATTCACACCTTGTTTAATCTAATTTCCCTGGATTTTTCTCCCCTCACCCCGGGTTTAGTCTTAATTTCCGTGGAGTTTTACTGCCCTCAGTTTGCGTTTAACCCGAACTTCCCCGGATTTAAGCCCAGTTTCCCGGGATTTTCGCTCCCCCCGCGTGTCCTGCCCCGAGCCGGAGGAAGATGAGTCACGGGCGGCTCCGGGGGAGGAGGAGACGCCGCAAAAACGTCGCTTCTCCCGAAAACCTCTTTCCGAGAAAAAAAAGAAAAACAACTTTTCTCACAGCTCCAGCCTTGAAAAGGAGAGGAAGAAGCGGCTCAGCCGCCTCTGCCGGCCCCAAACCACCCCGAAAACTTTCCTGGGGTGCCCAGGGGAGGATCCCCCAGCTGTGGTGCACAAAATCCCCCCGTACCTTTATTTTCTTGGTCCTGGCACGGGTCGGGATCGCTCCAAAATATGGGAAGGCTCTGGGGAAATAAAAAGGAGAGGGATTAATGCCGTGCCGGGGGCTCAGCTCCACAAAACCCCTGATTTGGAACCTCGAACGTGGGTTTGAATCGGGCGCTGAATCAAGAGAGCAGCCAGAAACCGTAAAATCACCTTACAGGAAACCCTAAAATGACATCTATACTCCCTCCGCACCCAGGAACCCCAAAATAACATTACAAGAGAGTCTAAAATCCCGTGAACACCCCCACAGCCCCCAGAAACTCCCCGGTTTCGAAGCCCCCCCCAGAAAGGGGGAGCCCCAGAGAGCGGGGAGGGACAGCGGTGCCTTTCCGGGATGTGCGGACGCCCCGGACCACCCCAAAACTCCGGGGTGAACTCAAATTTCTGGGGGTGGTCAGGGCTGGCACCGGGCAGACCCTGATCCCCCAAAACCAGGAGCCGCCCCCAGAGGGGCTGAGAGGGACCGGGACACCCCCAGCCCTAAGGGGGATCCTAATTTTAGCCGGGAAAGCCCCGAGAGCCACCATCTGAGGGGGGACACGGGGGTGAGGGGGTCTCACCGGGGACCCCCAACGTCTCCCAGGGCACCGGGGGAGTCACCGGAAAACCCAAACCAGAACGGGAACACCGCGAGCCCAAACCAGGAAGCACCGGGAGCACCGGGGAGCCTCACCGCCCTCCTCCCCGTGTCCCTCCTGCCTGCGAGGGCATCCCGGGAGTGCCCCGTGCCCTCGTCCCTCCACCCCCAGGGTACCCCACAGCACCCGCACCCCGGGTCCCCCGGTGCCCACTGGACGGGCCGTCCCCAGTTTGCCGCAGCGGGCACTCCCGGTATCCCGGGGGGTGCCGGAGCCACAGCGGGCACTGAGAGGGGTTGGCCTGGTCCCGCTGCCCCCAGCCCAGTGTCCCCAGTGTCCCCAGTGTCCCGGTACCTGCGCTCCAGCCCCGCCGCCCCCCCCGCCCCGGCCGCTGCCGCCTTTTGACGGGAACCGGCGCCCCGGCCCCGCCTCTTCAGCTCAGGCCACGCCCCCGCGGGGCTCCAGCCCGCCAATGCCAGAGCGGCACCGCCTCGGAACCGCCCACCCGCACCATATTCGGTCATTTGTGGGCGTGGTCACGCCCACCGGGGCGTGGCGGAAAATCGCACGTGGCTCCCCCCGGTAGTGCGGGGGCTTCCCCGGAGGGGCCGCTGCCCGCCCGGTGCCCACCGGACACCTCCGCTGCCCATCCGGTGCCCATCGGACACGTTCGCTACCCACCCGGTTCCCGCTGCCCATCGGACACGTTCGCTGCCCACCCGGTTCCCGCTGCCCGCCCGGTGCCCACAGGACACGTCCGCTGCCCACCTGTTTCCCGCTATCCGCCCGGTGCCCACCGGACACCGCTGCTGCCCACCCTCTCCTTGCTGCCCACTCGATCCCGCTGCCCACTCGGGAGCACCCAGGTGGGCAGGGGACTCTTGGGGTGCCAGCGCCCGGCCCTTTGGGGGCTGCCACCCCTCCCTAAAGCCCGGTGGGTTCGGGCAGCCGATCCAGCTCCCAGTGAGTGCCCAGTGCCGTACTGGGACAGGACAAACGCCACCCGCGCCAGAGTGCCACCCCAACACGCCAGGCTCCTTTACTGGGGTCTTGGAATGTGGGGATTTCGGCAGAGCCAGCTCGGCCCAAGTCAACCCAGCTTAACCCAAGGATGCCCGGGCACGCTGCACCCCAGTCTAAAAAAACCGGCATATTCGGCAATTTTCCTATTTCCATCCTCACCCCCCCACCGCACCCCCCGCGATGCAGCCCCCTGCAACACCGAATAAAAGAGCGAGAAAGGCTCCCAGAAAACCCCTCCTGCTGCTCCCAGGGTTTATCGGGTGTCCCCTAAACCCAAAATCCCGGGAGCAAACGAGCCCCCGGTGCAGAGGAGCCCCCGCAGCCGCGGGCACCGGGTTCAGCCGCCGCGGTTTGCGTGGGGAAAACGCTTCGAAATCGCCTTTAAATTGATTTAATGAGGCTGATGAGGGGAAAACAACGTCTGGGGAAGAAATGAGAGCTCATCAGAGGCAATTTCGTGGCGCGGAAGGATTTCGGGAGGGTGCGGAGTGGTGGAAGCTGCTCATCCCCAGCCCGGCGTTTCTGGGATCGCAGCTCTTTCCATGCCCAAAAAATGTCCCAAAATTTCCCAACGCTTTCCCCACTGACCCGACCGTGCCCAGAGCAGCGTGACACGTTGTCCATAAGAATTTGCCGCCATTCCCACCTTTTTCCCACCGGGAATTTGTGGCCCCCCGAGCTCCGGGGAAAGTTTGTGGCCGCTGAGGGTTTGAATTCCCTCCCTTTCTCGCGATTTCCTGCTGCTTTTCCACCCTCAATCCAAAGGGGTTTGGGGCCAAATCCCAGCTCTGCTCCGCATCCCTGGGACAGTCAGGGATGTGCAGGGATTCGGGAGGATTTCATTCCTGCTCGGGGATTCCAAGAGCTGTGACCCGGAGCCGCAGTTTTTGTGCTGCTCCAGCCTGGAAAAAGGGATCGGCAGGGCTGGGAGAGGAAGATGGGGGCTGAGGGATGTGGAGCGGTAGGAACTGGGAATTCTGAGACCTCCTCAGATCGCCGTGGAAAGGTTTGGGGTGGGAAGGGACCTTAAAGATCGTCATTCCCACCCCTGGAATTGTCCTTGGAGCCACCCGGGAGAGCGGCAGGTGTGGGATAAACGGGGCTGGATGAGCTCCCAGGTCCCTCCCAAAAAATCCCGCGATTCCATGATCCCGTTCCAGGGCTCGGAAATCCCTGAGGGACGCACGGAAAAGCGGAATAAAAGCCTAAATCCGATATTTCCCAGGCCCTGGAGCAGCCATCCCCCATCCCGGAGCCCCTCCCAGGATGGATCCGGACTCGCCCCATCCCAGGGGAGCGGAGATTTCCCGGGAAGCGCTTTCACAATCCCACCTGGCGGCTGGAAAAGGGGCTTTCCCCCCCTTTCCGCCAATTCCCACTGGATTTGGGAGCAGAAAAAAATGGGGGCAAAAATGGGATTAAACCCAAAATGCGACAGGAGCCGAGTGGAGGCTGCGGGGGAATTTTGGTTTCTCTCCCTGCTCTGGGAATTCTCTGCGGGGTTGAGCTCATCCCGCAGCTCATCCCAAGGCATTGGCAGGGATTCCATCCCTTTCTCAATCCCACTCCATGCTCCTTTTCCCAGGATGCCACAACCCTCGGGAAGGCGCAGGACGGAGCCGGGGAAGGAAAGAGAGCCGGGAATTCTCCCCCCTGCCTGGAATTTCGCTCCTGGGAAGGAGAGGAGAAATGATCCATAACATTTCCATGGGATAAAGCTCCCGTGGCCGGGCAGGAGGTGCCTCTGGAGCTCACATAATGTTTAATTTTTTCCCTTTGAATTTTATTTTGATGACTTGGGTGATGCAGAGAGGGAGGGATTTAATTTTCCATCGGTTTTCCCGTCGGAAAAAATCCCACGGGACTGAATTTTTTGTAGGAAAATGGACCCGGGAGCGACAGGGGCTGGAGCGGGGGGGAAGGAAAGGCTGGGGGGGGATTTTTCCCAAAAAATTGAGAGGTCCTGGACCTGGAGGTGATGCTGGGCTGAACTGGGACGAGTGAGCTCTGACTGGTGTGGGACTGGTCTTTACTGGGACAGACGCCTTTAAACTGGTGTGGGACCGCTCCTTACTGGGAGTAGAGCCCTCAGACTGGTGTGGAACAGCTCCGTACTGATGTGGGACCGCTCCGTACTGGGAGCAGGGCTCTCACACTGGTGCGGCACCACTCTGTACTGGTGTGGGGGGGCCCATACTGGGACAGGGATCTCCAAACTGGGGGGTGTGGGCTCCCATACTGGTCCGGGGTCCCCACCCCACCCCAACCCTCCACCCCAACGCGTCCGCGCTCCGGCAGGGGCGCCCCCGCTGTGCGCACGCGCGCGAGTTGCGTCACGACACGCCCTGCCACGCCCTGCCACGCCCACCGGAATAATGAGTTGTTTGTGCGCGTGCGCAACTCTGAGCACGCCCGTCATATGCAAATGAAGGGTGCGGTCATTGACTCCACCCCCGAGGATCGGCGCCTGCGTTTTCCGCCGACCCCGCCTATGCCCCGCCCAGGGGGCGTGGTCCGGGCGACGCCTCGTCTCGCGCTGGGGCTCCATGGGCAGGGCCACGGCGAACCCCCGCCCACCTCCGGCTCGCGCCGTTGCCATAGCGACGGCGGCTGCGCGCGGGAACGAGGTTGCGGCCGTGGCGAGCCCGGGGCGCGCGCTCTCGGCGGGAAAGGGGCGCCCCCTGCCGGAGGGCGCTGAGGGAAGGGATCCCTGCGGGAAGGGGTCTGTGGGGGGGGGTCTCTAAAGCGGGGGGGTCTCTGAGGGAAGGGGTCCCTGAGGGGGAAGTTCCTGAGGGAGGGAGTTTCTGAGGGGAGGGGGTCTTAAAAGGGAGTTTCTTGACGGAGGGGTTCCCTGAGGATGGGGGGGTCTCTGAGGTGGGGGTCCGTAGCGAGGCCTGTTCCTCTTGTGGGGTCTCAGGGGCGGTGGGGGTGGTCCTGAGGGTTGGGGGTGGTCCTGAGGGGATGTGGACGAGCCCGGGACCTGTTTTTTGGGGTGGAGGCCGCCTGAGGAGATGCTGCTCTCGGTGGAGGGGAGGGTGCCCTGGAGGCGCTGGGTTTTGGGGACTGGAGATGAACCCCATCAAGTTGTCCCTTTCTCCAGGGAAGCCCCTTGGGACAGGGACACTTCGTGGTGGGTTTGGGACCCCTGAGAGGGGCGCTTTGGCTTAGAAATGGCTTCAAAACCCCTTTGACGCCCCTGAGCTGCTCCTACCACCTCTCCCAGGTGACAGAACTGTCCCCACCAGCCGCCACCATGGGCTCTGTGCTGTCCCTGTCTGCCGTCAGCGCTGCCCCGAGCCGGAGGAAGGCCGAGGACGAGGAGGATGAGGATTTATTGGACAGCCAGGAGCCCGTGGAGGACGTGGGCAAGATTCCCTACATGGAATTCACAGGCCAGGACAGCGTCACCTGTCCCACCTGCCAAGGCGCTGGCCGCATCCCCACAGGTGGCTGCTCCTCTGGGGCCCAAACACCCCAAAAACCAGCTTTAAACAGCAAAATAATGTCACTTTTTTATGTGTTGTTCCTATTTTGCTTCCCAGAGCAGGTGAACGAGTTGGTGGCTCTGATCCCCTATAGCGATCAACGGCTTCGTCCTCAGAGAACGTAAGAGAGGAGCTCTTTTGTCACTAATTGCTGCCTTTAGGGGTTGTTTTCACCCCCAAAAATCGTATTTGAAGCGTGATTTTAAATATTTCCACTGTGGGCACAACGATCCCACTCCCACCTTCCATGCCCTTGCTGGAGTTTTGGGAGCAACTGCAAAAAAACCCCAAAATGCTGCTTTGGTTGCTCATTACGCAACTCCAAATGCGTAAAAAGGGAGGATTTTGAGCAATTTTGATATTAAAAATGAGAGACCAGCTCTTGGGTGCCTCTTCCAATGAAACCAGATATGAGGTGGGTTTTTTTAGGATCTGAATCTCACAGGAGGTGAAGAATTCCCTCTTTTTTTCCCAGGAAGCTCTATGTCCTGCTCTCAGTGCTGCTTTGCCTGCTGCTGTCTGGCCTGGGCATTTTCTTCCTTTTCCCCCACTCGGTTCTGGTGGACGATGATGGCATTAAAGTGGTCCAGGTGTGGTTTGACAGGAAAAACTCTGCTGTCCTCCTGGCCATCACGGTAAATTTTCCTTGGGCTGGGAAAACAAATCACCAGGAGAATAAGCCAGCAAGGTCAGCATTGTTTTTGTCCCCTCCAGGCCACCCTGAGGATCAGGAATTCCAACTTCTACTCGGTGGCCGTGAGCAGCCTGAGCAGCCAGGTGCAGTACATGAACACCGTGGTGGGCAGCCAGCAGCTCACCAACGTCTCCAGCATTCAGCCCCTGAGGGACAAACTGGTACCGACTGGGAGTTCTGGGAGCTGCACCTGCGATTTCGTTGTCCAGTGGCCTCAGCAGCTTTTGCTCTGTCCAGTCCTTCCAAAAATGGGGTTGAAGGGTGATAAAATTGCACTGAAATCTGGTTTTTTTGCTGTGTTGCAGGTGAATTTCACCGTGAAGGCAGAGCTGGGTGGATCGCTGTCCTATGTGTAGTAAGGATTTACTGCTCCTTGTAGATACCTGGGGGGGGAGAGAGGGCTGAAGCTGCTTTGATTAAAATTTGGGAAATTAATCTGGAAATCACTTACTTTTCCTGCTCAATTACTTTGTCAGGAGTTTTCTCGAGCTGCTGTGAGATGGTTTAGTTAACACCAAAGTGAAAAATACCAACAGGAGCTGCCAAAACCCCCCAAATTCCTCAAGTTTCCCCCCCCACGTTGACCAATTTCCTTGATCTTTTCCAGTTTTTTCTGCACTTTGCCCAAGGTGAAGGTCCACAACATTGTGATCCTCATGAGGTGGGTGCTGCTCCTGCTTTGGGTTCTTGGGGCTCTTTTCCCACCTCAGAGATTCTGTTCTGTGGCTCCCAAATCCCAAGGGAATTGCAGCCAGGGATTTGGGCTCCAGGGAGAAGATACTGCTTGGATTTCCCCCACATTCACCCCAAATCCACCTCAGGGTCAGGTTTTAATCCAGCCCAGGGGTGTGAAACATGGGATAGATCACACAACTCCCTCCAGGTGCTGCAATTCCCACTTTTTCACCAAAACCCTCAGGAATTTGGGGTTTTTTTTTTGGGAAAAGAGGAATTGTGTGATGAATACATGACCTGCTGGATTGTTCTTTTGCCCTGCCAGGACCTCGGTGAAGCTGTCCTACATTGGCCACAGCACCCAGAGCTCTCTGGAGACCTTCCACTACCTGGACTGCAGCTCCAACTCCACGGCCCCGCTGCTCCCCCTGGCACGGGGGACTCCCTGAGGGCCCCCGGGGACAGAGGGACCTGAAGCCACCTCATGGCAGGAGAGGCACCGCAAGTGGCTCTGCAGGGACAGACCTGGCAGCTCTGGGGCCCTTTGGAGTCTTGCTGGGGGTTGTTCCTTCCCTTCCCTTTTGGGAAGGAATCTGGAACTTTCCCTCCTGAATTGGGGGCTGAAATCCCAAAGATGTCCAGTGGTTTGCACCTGTTTTGGAAGCTGGGCATTGTCAGGGTGTTTTGGGGGAAATGAATTTATTTTTTTCAGGGTAAATAAATTTATTTTCTTGCTCTTGAGTGGTGGCAGCACCTCGGGACCCCAAAAAGGGACAATTCCCACAGGGAATGTGCCTCTGTCACACCCTGGAAGGAGGCAAAGGAGCCCAAATCTTTAGAATGAGCTTTTTCCTCCTTTTCCCCCGTGGCTCTGACCGTCTGGCATCCAAAGGCTCTTCCCTGGGGTTTGAGATCTGGGAATTTGCTGCTTTTTGTGCTCTACTTCCCAAACAGCAGGGATTTGAGGGGGTTCTGTGGGAGGCTGGGATTCCAAGGCCTCCCTGCCGGGAGCTGGACATTCCTGCCGGCCGCTATCCCGAGGAAAATCCAGCTGGCAGCTCGGCCCCCGCAGCCCTTTGGCATTTTGCCCTTTTCTGGGAGGTTTTTGCAGGAATATCAGCCCTTGTTTCTCAGCC
>VXAC01000680.1:421633-456772 GCA_013399225.1 Rhipidura dahli | reverse complement strand
AAAAAAAAAAAAAAAATCATCAACTGCCATAAAACAGCAGGTGCTAAAATTTATGGTGTCTGGACTTGTAATTTCGCTCACCCTCAGGGAATGTTTCTTCTCTCCCTGCCACTTTCTCAGGAGTTCAGTCTCATGGTTTTGCTCCCTGAAGTGACAGAGAAGCCACAACTTCTCTCATCAATGCAAGAATCTCTATCAAAACCCTTCATTCATGGAAACAAGATCCTAAATATTAATCAGAGTAGGGAGTGTTGCATTCTTTCATTGCATCTCCCTCAGAATTCCACTGAGAAACAGAGAAAACTTAAGTTGTGGTCATCACTTGTGATCCCTCTTCTCTAATTCTCTCCCTTTCCAGCAAGGATTTATGACCACTCAGCCTCACAAAGAGTAAGGAAGAAAAAATAATTTTTTAAAAGAGGGTAGTATACCTACACTTTCTAATGAAAGAGGGTATATAAAGCTCTTCTGGCTACAAAGAGTGCCTTGCATGCAAGCAGCAGACTCTTCTTCCTTCCTGGCTTTGGAGACATGGGAGTTTTACAATGTCCTGCAGGATTTCCAGGTTTCCCTATTCCACCCTCAAGTCATGCAGGTATTTACAGCCTCAGTGTGACCTCATCTCAATACATCAAAACGTAAATTTTCGGGTTGTCTTTCTTTCAGACTGCAATTGTCAGTCTGGCTGTTCTGTGGAGTGCCCAGGCATCACTGCCAGCCTTCCCTCTGGTGTGTTCCATATGGAGATCAGGAATTGGTGCCTTTGTGTAAGACTGAGGCACTCTTTCTTTTCTAGCCCCTAAATATGGAATGATACATGTTGGGATTTCCCAAGAACTTCTAATCAAACAAAACACATCAGAGTAAACAGGAACTTTTGCCCCTCGTGCTACAGTCCAATAACACTTTCAATACTTTTAACCTTGAGGAATTTGCTTTAACCTGGCAGTCCAGGAGGTGTGGCCCTATGGGAGGGATAGGAAGTAGATGATCTCTTTAAGGTCCCTTCCAACCCAAACCATTCTGTGATTCCATGATAAAGCCTCTTAAACTGTCTCTGACACAATTGCAGGAACCCCTAGAAGCTCACAGAGGAGAAAAAAGTGCCACAAAGAAAACTGTGTAGCAAATATGCCAGTGCCAGGCCCAGAGGAAGATGAAAAAACCCAGTAACTCAAATGTAAAAAGACAAGTAGGTCTGGGGAAGGACAGTGGATTGTGGAGAGCAATTAGAGGGGCTCATTCATACCAATTTTTACAGTTTCTGATTACTACCTTCTTAGACATAAACAGGAGTGTCTTCAAACAGTATGCTTAAAACTATACAGAGCAGAGTTGCATAAAATCTATTATTATGTTTCTTATTTTATGATGATTATAATTGCCATTGCCTAAAGTGCAGAAAAAGAGAGGGTAGTCCACAGCAAAATCTTAAATGGCACCTATTGAGCAAAAAGACACCACTTGTAGGGGTTGCTTGGGACTGCTCAAGACAATTGCAGCAGTCAGCTCAGCATACAGCTGCTGAAGTCTCAGTTTTATACATCAGCAGGGGTTTTAAGATGGCTTCAAGGAGGTTAATGAAGTGTCTCAGCAAATATTCATTATGTTGAGCTTTTTCTATGCGTGCAAGGCAGCATGAGAAAAAAGTCTAACCTCAAAGTTGCTTATTTAAAACATTTGAGAGCATAAATGTACCACGGAAGGGAAACTTTAGTGAAAGCTGAAATGACTTCCTTAATATTTTTCTCTCTAGGATCAGAATTCTTTAGAAATTCACTATCATAAAATATGTGAACATAAAACATATCTCCTAGCTCTCTTTAACTAATACACTCAGTTAGGATGACTTTTTATTCCTCAGGTTTTCTATGGTAACTCCACAGAGACAAAATTGATGGCTCTTGTTCAACTTGCTGCTCACCAGAAACTTGAAGTCCTTTACTGCAGAGAAAAGTAATTCCCAGGCTCAGGACTTTGCAATTCCCTTTGCTGAACTTCACAGCATTCCCTTGGGTGTATTTTTCCAGGTTTTTGAGGCCCCTCCAAAGAGAGATGAAATCATTTTTTGTATCAGCCACTCCTGCCAGCACTGCACCATAAGGCCCCTGTGCTTCATCTCTGGAAGAATTCCTCAGCTGCCCAGAAGAACCAGACCTTGCATTTCTGAAGTGACACATTTTAGCCTGGTTTCCTAAGGGAAAGAAGTTTCCTGAAGTTATGATCTCCTTCTGCCTGTCCAACTGTCAGTAAATTTAACTTCCTCTAATATCCTTTAATGTTCTTGTCAGATTCAATGAAATTTGAGAGAAAGACAACATTCTTAAAGACAGTGAGTTTCTCTACATCTGGGTGAAGAAAATATTGAATGCTACTACTTGAGAAAAGGTAGAAATCCTTCAGCTTTCATCCATTTAAACTTTGGTGTTAATAGCAGACCAACATCTGCCTATTTGCAGGTTGCCTGCAAATCTTTCCCAGGTAAAGCCAAAAATATATATACAGAGAGAAGAGGGAAGAGCTCAGGCATTGGGAGGAGAAATTAGTCAGAGTTATGCATGGTACTTGATTATGAATAATCTTAGAAGTACTGAGGGAAATGGAAAGCTGGGAATCACTGGAAACAGTTGAAAGTCTCAGGGATTTTGCCAGAAAAGTGGCAAAAGAGATGAATGTCATAAAGAACTAACTGTTTTCATTAGGTCCTTTACTCACAAATCAACTGCTAATTATTGTGAACCTGTCTGATAATAAGCATTTCTAGTTTTTTACAAGGTTTTTCTTTTCTACAATGACAAATTATGGCATAAATATGCAATTTAGCTTGAAGATGGAAGGAAGACTTATGGGAAGAAGTAGAAATATTCACGCAAAAGAGAAAAATGAACAAGTTGGAAATATGTGAAGAAATGCTAACACCCACTGTAGATGTAAATAAGTGGTATAAACAATGGTATGCTAAAGAATGATTTTGTTTTAGTGGGAAAAGGCCACAGGGTGAGAGACTTTACTGCTGTACCTATGGCTTCCACCCATCTGCATTATTTAATGAGCAAAGACTGTGTCCTTGTGCTGAGTACAGTTTTTGAGCTGAAGTATTTTATTTGCAAATACATATTTTGTATTGGATTTTTACTCTTATAATTACAAGCACTTACAGTTAAGCATGATTAGCTAGGGAGTTTGAGCTAGTGCAATATTAAATGCAGGGGATAGTTTTATCAAGATGGATCTAGAGTTTTATATTATAGAAGTGGAAAAATACTGCTTTTGCCTTCCAGGATGTGTCCTTTGCTCCCACACTTAAAGGGAGAAGCTGTCAGCAGTAGATTAATGCTGCTGTGCTCTTCACTAGAGTCCAGATCAAATTGCTGTAAATCAGTTGGAGAGAGCTGAGGAGCATTTGGCTATGGCAATTTTTTTTAGGCACCTTTTTTCTCTTCTTTTTCCAAAACTTTTCACAGCTGTTGGAAACTACTCACACTATTCTTTTTCTTCTTAGGATTCCCCGTGTAAGAAATAGTCACTGTCATAAAAAGGCCATTTTCCTCTGCCTTTCATACTGGCTCTGAACCATTGTGGATGGGCAGTGCTACATGGACATGTATTTTCCAATGATGTGATCAACATCATTGTTTTGTTCTCGTCTCCTGCACTCAGTTGATCCTGCTATTTATTGTATCATATCCTTCACAGAGACTCTACAAGCCACCTTTTCTGCTATTCAGTGTTTTTCTCTTGCTGGGAAATGAGATGGTTTCTGTCATTTTCCAGTCCAAAACACCTCCCTTAGGCCTTGAACCAGTCTCTGTCGATTAGCAAAACACAGCTGCTGATTTTCTCTGTAAACATCCTCCTTTTCAGCACCTCAGACACCTCCTCTTTCCATTTACTCAAATGCAGCACCTTTTATGGAGCTCTTACTGATTGAACTATTTTTTTTTTTTTTAAACTTCTTTTACCCATTATACAAGCAGTGGTGTGGGCTGCATCAAAGCAGCTGTTTCCTGAGAGCTGATCAAACCTCTAATGACACACAGAACACAATGCTTTCCTGATGTTTTTTTCCTCTACACCTACATCTTTTAATCCTTTCAATTCTCTCATGCCCTTCTCTTTTCTCTTTCCACCCAGTTCACTGTTTACAACATCTGCAGCATCTTTTATCTCTTTACCACTTCTTTTTCTGCTTCTCTCTTCCTGTAGAAATCTCACTGGCATGGCTTCTTTGTCTTTTTGAGGCATTGATAAGATATTTTTTTTAAAAAGTCAGCTGCATATCCATTTTTTAACACATTTTTCTTGACAATTTACAGCATCTCTTCCTCTGGGTCATGTGTGGTGCCAGTACAAGTCAGGTGTCTGCTCTGATATTCTCCTTTTTTTAATATAAATATAATTTGTGGTTTTGCATCATCATTTCTCACCTGTCTTTATTCCACTGGTAATTTTACTTAATAAATCAAAAAATGCATGGACAAATCAGCTATATATATTTTCACTCTGACATAAGTCTGTATTGCCAACCATCTGGCTCAGCTTACAGAGAAGGAATTTTTCCTTTTTCCCTTTTTTAAAAAAATTCAGTTCATATACCTGATGGAGCCAGCTGCTGGTCCAATCCAATTTAATTTCTGTTGCAAAACCATGTTTTGCAAAAGATGGAAAACATATCCTGTAAATCTTCAGTAACTGCACAGCAGGCTTGAAGGATTTGAAGGATCTTTCTTACCTTTTGGAAGTGTTCAGCAGTTCTTGCAGGCCACGCTATTCCAGCAAATGCTCTGCTGTGCCCAACATCAGCCCTGCAATTTTGTGCATGTGAGCTGAACTCTGAGCCATTGACTAAAATGTGCCAAAACTTTTCCATGTCTCATATGTATCTTAGACAAAGTTTGAGCAGTTGGTGTAGTAAATCCACACAAAATTGCCAGACGCGGTTCCAATCAATAATCATACAGTGGAAAATCAGGGTCATTAATCTTGTCATGAAATCACAGACAATCACTACTTTGTAATTAGTGCTGTTCTGTATTAGAGGGTCGGGGCATTCAGTAAGGAGCTCCCAGTGCGGGCAGGCTGAGTGAGTAAATTGTGTGTATTTGCTTTGGCAGCTTGTACATAAAATTATAGAAAGTTTTGGGTTGGAAGGTACTGGAAAGATCATTCAGCTCCACCCCCTGCCATGGGCAGGGACACCTTCTTCTGTCCCAGGCTGCTCCAAGCTCTGTCCAGCCTGGCCTTGGGCACTGCCAGGGATCCAGGGGCAGCCACAGCTGCTCTGGCCACCCTGTGCCAGGGCCTCACCTCCCTCACAGGGAATTCCTTCCCAATATCCCATCTAATCACAGAATCAAGTAGGTTGGAAAAGAGCTCTGAGATCATCCAGTCCAGCCTGTGACTGATCACCACCGTGTCAACCAGAGCAGAGCACTGAGGGCCCCATCCAGGCTTCCCCTGAACACCTCCAGTGGCAGTGACTCTACCACCTCCCAGGGCTGTCCATTCTTGTGTCTAATCACCCTTTCTTTCCAACACTGCCCTCTGGCAGTGGAAGCCCTTCCCTCCTGTCCTTGCCCAAGTCCCTCTCCAGCTCTCTTGGAGCCCCTTTAGGCACAGGAAGGGGCTCTGAGTTCTCCCTGGTTCTTGAATATTCTGCTTTTTTCACACCAATGGTTATCAACAAGTTGTTTTTTGTCACCAAATCTAAAGTTGCTTTGTACTTCTAGTTAAGAAAGTGTTTCTTCCAGGAAAAAAATGAAATTTTTTATTTGTATTTTCCATTTCCTTCTATGAAATCAAAGTCAAATGCATAATAATTGCTCTCTAACCTTAACAATTGCTTAAGGCAAGGTATAGAATCTGTGGGTGATCTGCAGGTAAAGAATTTGTGGCCAGCTGTGCTTTTCTTCGGGGCATTTAAGTTATTATGTATGATTGTTCCAATTAAAAAGAGGCTAGGAAATTTTTCATCCACTAACAATTTTACCCATGGAAACCTGAATTAGGATATATGTACTGAGATTATTTCTTGGTTTAAAAGACAATATAAAAGTTTCATTCTTTAATTTGCATAGCCTTGTATTGGTTTTATTTTTTCAGGAAAACTATTTAGACAGTTGACACTTTACAGAACAGTTTGTACTCAGCTGTCAAAATCTCTTTAAAAAGGAAGGAAAAAAAACCTTTTCTGTGAAATTCCCGTTCTTCATGTACTCTACTCTGTGTAAGTCAGGATGACTCTGTCAGTCTCCTCTCTTCCTGCAGAGCCAGGGGGGTGTCTGTCTCCTGATTTAGGTGCAAGGAGGAAGTTTTTATACAGTTTTACATATCCTGCTCTGCAATCATGCCATTGCTGCCCTGCTTCCACTATGGGAATTTGTAGTTTCTGATAAGCCCTTGGTTTCTGCTGCCAAACGGAATGCAGCGTGCTGTGTTATCAATTCCAGCCAAGTACACATCTCATCTTTCCAGTTCACTCAGCAGCACCTTCCCCTTCAGTTTTGGTTCAGCAGCACAGAGGCTCCCCCAGCCTGCCCTGCTGTTTTGCATTCAGCTCTGTTTTCAGGGTAATCACTGTCACAGCACATCCCAAAAGCCTGTCCTGAGGAGCAGCTCCCTCCTCCCCTCAATCCCGCCATGGTCCTCCACATCCCAGGTCACTGATTTCTCATCCAAAAGGAAAACTCTCTGCAAAGGCTCTGGGTTTTGCCTGCTGTCCATAAAAATGTTATTTCCATTCACTTGCTGTGTTTTATTGGGGATGATGGATGATCCCTACTTTCCATACCCAAGGATCATTAGTCTGAGGAGAACCAACAGGAGCAGAACTCTTGAGTCTTTATTCAAAAGCAGGATCAGGTTTCCTGGGAGGTCTTTGCTAGCCCAGTGTAAAGACAGGCCCTGTTTCTCACAGTTTGCCTTCTAAACCTTGCACAGGAGACTCAAAGAGGAAAAAAAACCAGACAGGGTAGAGCATGAATAAACAACAAATAATGAAAATATCACTGTTGGTGCCCCTACATCACCAGAGCTGTTTTCAGTTGTTAGGTCACTTTGTGAAGAACTGACAAAGCTACAAAGCTCACAACCCCTCACAACGCTGCAGCAGAGTTGGATCCAGATGATCTTTAAGGTCCTTTCCAACCTAAATCATTCTATGGTTCTACAAACCCAGGATCTGGAGCAGGGAAGGGAGGAGATGGATTTGCTTTCCAGAAGGATGAAAAGACCTTGGGTCTCAATTTGACTGTGGTTCAACTCTGTTAAATATAAATATATTAAAGTGATATAAGTTCTTTGGTGAGCCTCTCTTTGCAACTACTGTATTCAGTAGGTGCATTTACTTAATTATTAACTTCTTAGTTTGAAACAGGTGCTTTGATTTTCTCTGTAGTCAGCCATGCTGTCAATTCTCTTGATTTTTAGAGGACTAAAGTTAAGCAAGAAAATCTCACCTCTTTTACAGAATCAGCCTGATTAATTCTTCAGGAACCCTTAGTGAGAGAGCTGGACTCATGAAAGAGTCCAGAGAAAGAACATATATTGAATGTTCTTTCAATATAGAGCATATTGGATTAATTTTGATTTTTTTTCTTTAACTTTTTCTTGTCTAATGTTGAAAGGCCTTAAGGAACTTAAAAATGCTTAGAACTAAGATTAAAAGTAGGTCCCTGACTCCCAAAACATGACCAAGAGCAACTGCCCTCTGCCTCCTTCTCCAAGCCACCCTGGTTTCATGATCTAACCCTCAACCAAGAGAAATCAGCGTGACTGTGCTAGAACTAATGGACCTGCTGCTTTGTGGCCACAAAAAAAGATCTGTGCCTCCAGTCATGAGCATTTATTGTAGGTTTATTGGCCTGTAAAGAGAGCCTGAGTAGTTTTTTTTTTTTCTTCTTGAAGATATGGACCCTTTGTATTTTAAAAAGTTATTGGTGCATTAAGTTTAATTGAATGTACAACTTAATTACTGTGAGCCTCAGACCAGAACTCATGCTGTGCACTTGCAGTCTGATGCATCTGCAACCACACAGCTTTGCAGGGATGCTGCTTCTCAGGGACGAGTGCTCCTCCCTGCTGAGACAGGCAATTCTCACACCTCCTTCCATCTTCCCAGTAAATCTGCTCCTAGGACCTGTGAGTTATATTTCCCTGGGTGGGATGCTCTTATTCTTTCCTACTGGTATTCACAATTCTTACGCAGAACATATGCCAGATTTATACCAGATAAATATCAGCCAAGATATTTACCAAGTAGGAAGTAAGGGTAGTTGCAGCTGACCTTGTTTTTGGCACAGAGAAATTGCAAAGCCCTTTTAAAAAATCTTTTGCTGTATCATGAGGATATATGCCTATCAAAAAGTGCTATTGCACCCAAAAATCCCTTCATGGACTTGCTGGGATTACAGATATCAGAGGAGCAACAGAGGCTCCACACTGATGCAGGGAAACATCCCTCTCCTACAAAAGCAGATGGCATTTAACAGGTACTGCTAGAGCCCAGTTTAACATTTTCAAGTATATTGCTTCCTGTTGTGTTTTCTGCTTTCCCCCCTCTCTCTTCCACCCATCCTGAACTGCCACTGATCTTTTCCAATCACAAGAAAATATGACATCCAAGCCAGGGAAACATGGTGTCTGCATTAATTTATTCTCCTCTCTGCATGAGAATTAAGCTGAGCTGAAGGGTTCTCAACAGCCTCTCTCCCTCCCTCACTTGTCTTTTTCTCCTTGTTTTTTTTCCAGACACTGAATTTACAGAAACAGCTCAAAAAGCAATGGCTGGAAGGTTCCCAGAGCTGAACCCATTACTGCCAACTGATCGTATTCACCTGAACAGAAGCTATAACACTGATATATGGTGTCAGCAATAAATATGTTAAGAACAAAAACGTGTTGAAGAAAAAGGTTTAACACGGCTTGAAATTTTTTTGCCATCTGTCCACTGTGATAAGGTCATGTCCCTCAGAGCTGGTTGGCTCCACATTACAGTGGCTGTGATTAACATTAAATGAACAATTTAAGACTGTGGTTGCTGCATACTTGTGATTATGGGGATTTAAGATTGTTCAAACAAACCCTGTGTTCAACCAAAACATATTTATGTTGTGGGTCAATGGAGTTAAAAATATGCCTAGACTTCATCCTAATTAGACAAATAATTTTCAAGTCCTAAGTATTGTAACAGACATGCAATTAAAAATTCTTGCTCTCCAGAATCATAATCACATGTTTTATTCTATCATTACTGAAAAGGTTCCTGTCACAGTGGAAATTTTACTTATCACAAGCAAAATCCAGACATATTTGAATATTCTTCGCAATTAAAATAATGAAAACATTTACGGAGTCTTCAGTAAGTCTTGACTTTAATTCTAAGCAAATTAAATAACTACTTCTACCATCATTTTACCTAATCTAGCTTTTTATTAAAAGAAATTTCTAGACACCTTGGCAGGCTTGAATCATTATTTATTAAAAAAAGGTTTAAGTTAAAATTGCTAAGTCACCAAAAGAAAAGAAGTTTAATGTCTTTATGTTTTCAAGAAGATGACATTGAGTACCATAAATTGCCAGGAATACTTTTGTTTTCTAGCTCTGGTACATACTTCTATTCATGAGAACATGAGAATTATGTGTGGGTTTGATGCTTTTCCTTGCACTTGATTTTGACCTGTACAGTTCTCTGTATCCTACAAGTTATGATATATATCTCTTTCCTTATATATATAGATAGATAGATAGATATAGATATACTTTAAAGCCAATGGCAGGCAGGTTTTATTCCTTTTATCAAGCCACATCCCTTCTTAAGAAATTCATTCCTTCTTGGAAATTACTGACTTGTCTAATAAAGGCCAGTAAAGTTACAAAATTTTGTGCTTTTGTCCAAGATCATCATAGAAATAATCTTGGGAGCTTTAAGAAAACACAACTTTATTCTTCTCTGTGCCCAAATGCACCATAAAGGGAGATTTATCTGGATGCTAATGATGTCTATTATGTGTTCCAGGAAAGCGACCAGAAAAAGCAAGCTGCTCATTCAGGGAGACATTATCACTACTGGCATTCTGACACCTTCGATAAAAACCAGCAGCAGCATCACTATAAAATCTTTTTTTTAAAATCATCAAGTTCCTATCAGCAGTTAGCAGGAGAAAGCCACAGGCATTCATCTTGCAGGACCTTGCTGGCACTTCTGATTTCCTCTGAAAGGTTTTAATTGAGGTCATCAGGTGCCATGAAATTTAGCATAAATACAGTTTAGAAGAATTCTCTGTTTAAGAATTACACAGCTAGCAGAATTGACTGGGACCCTTTTGGCCTGAAAGACCTTTGGTTCATTCAGGGTCCTTACAAAGTTAGACACAGTAATGTTGCTCTGTAATTGGTGGCAAACTCCGCTTCATCCTATATCAGCTCATCAATTAAATATGACTCTTACAATCTTGAGGAAGGCCTGAGCAGCTTGGATCTGTGATTCAGACATTTATTTTTTCTGCCACAACCTCTGCAGCTTTATATTAGCTCCTGAACTTTTTCCATCCCAATTTTCCCAGCTGTTAAACAGGAATAATCACATTTTGTCTGCCCATTTATATAATACATTGGTTCTGAGTGCACATCACTTACTGCATTAATTCTCAGCATTTAGAGCAAACAGGCAGCGATGACACATAGGAGAAGTGGTGGGGACAGGACAGGAATGAGCACAGAGTGTGAAATGTAGAGCAATGTTCCCTGCTTGGAGGACTTCAAAGCGAATAAAATGTAGACAAGAGGCAACTGCACTCAGGATTATGGGACAAAATTGCACTCGATGTTACAGCCTGGATGATGCTGCCTGCCAGGTGCTGGGTGAAGCAAAAAGGTCAGACTCAAACCTCTGAGTTCTTTATGCTTCAAGACAGCTTCTAGAGCCTGAAATCTGGTTGAGTTATGACCTAGAGCCCAGAATCACAGACTCATAGAATATTCTGAGTTGGAATAAACCCAAAAGGACTATTGAGTCCAGCTCCTGGCCCTGCACAGGACAGCCCCAAAAATAAAACTGTTTGCCTGAGAATGTTTGGAGCTGTGACCACTTCCCTGGGGAGCCTGTTCCCACTCAGTGCTCAACCACCCTCTGGGAGTAGAACCCCTACCCAGTATCCAACCTAGATGTAGATAGAAAGCTGTTTCATTGAGGTAGTTTTGTTTCTTTATTTTAAAACTGGAGCAATCTTCACTGAAGTGGAAATGCTAATGAAATAGTCCCAAAATCATAAACTACTCCAAAGCATCTTGGTAAACTATAATGTTCTAAGAGTCTAGCAGCAAATCCTCGATAAACTGAGTCATAAAATTCATTATGCCTGCAAATGGCTGTGGGGGAGATTCCTGTAATTCCCTGGGCTGGGAAGGGAGGGAGGGTTTTTCGCTGAACTAAGAAGCCCTCAACTACAATAAATTATCTTAAGCATCAAAAAAAAGCCCAGTCTTTATTCCAATATGGAATATTGATAAAGACTAGACTATAACCAGGACTTTGAAGCACAAATTGAGAAACAAGTGCTTCAAGTCTGTTTTTAATAGGCTAGTTGGACATCAGCCTGACTTTCCAAGATTACTATCTGTTGGGAGAAACTTAAAACGTAACCCAGCCTTTGGAATTTTGAAGGTTTGATGATTCATAAACTCACAGAATGGTTTAAGTTAGACAGGACCTTAAAGCTCTTCCATCTCCAAGCCCCTGCCACGGCCTGGGACACCTTCCACTATCCCATTCCAAGCCCCATCCAACCTGACACTTCCCGGGATGGGGCAGCCACAGCTGCTCTGAGCAAACTGTGCAAGGGCCTCAGATTAAACTCAGACCATAAAGATTTAAAAAGACCTTTGACTTCACTAAACTGGAGGTGTGAAAACAACAAAGCAAGACTGAAGGTGCATTTTCAGCATCACAGCTAAGGAGAAACATCACAAAACCCGACACTGTTTTTACACCACACTGGCAATTACAGAAGTCACAGAGCAGAGACTTGTGCTGAAACATTGCAGCCATGCACTTTATTTTACTTCAAAAATGCAAAAATGTGATTTTCTTAGAATCTCATTCCAGGTTAACATCAAGCTGTATCTATTTTGCAACTTCCTTCCCCTCTCTTTTCCTGAAAACAGAACCCCAAATAACATGTTGCTGCTTCACAGAGCAAACACTTCGCAGCAGGCTCTGGTACTGTGATACACATAACTCTGTGTCCTAACCCGCAGCTGAGACTGTCCATTGGCTTTCCAGTTCTGAATCTAGATCTTCTCTGTAAAAAGCTGAATCTCTTACTCAGTCAGAAATTATTTTGACAAAAATTATGAAGATCTTCTCAGCCCACTGGCAACTCTCATGAGGGTGTGGAAATCGGCAGCTGCCCTGCAATTTACACAAGCCTACAAGGCTCGCTGCTCTCCACAGAGCATAATTCTTGATCAATCCTATAACTAGTCAACATTTGTTAACACCTTAGTAAGGAATATTACCACAACTGTCCTGCAAAACACAGTTGTTGAATTTCATGAGGAATATATCACCTGTTGTATTAATCCTAATTTACCTCCTCACATGCCTTTTAAATTTGCAAATTTAATTTTCCAAATCCACAAGGATTCTAGTGCCTGACTGGGTCTGATTTTATTTCATGAAGTCTCATAGTCCAGGCTCTCAAACTCACCATGGAATTGAATAGAAAAGTCTTGCAAAAGATGAAAACCTGTGTAAATTCCAGATAAATGATTTCTGGCCTGCTGGCACAGGACACTCTCAGTTCAGTGAAAAGAAAAGGAGCTGCTAAACTGTGTGAATCTCCAGATGAAGCTTTGGGAAGTTAGGGAGTTTTGGTGCTCCTACTTTCACCAAACTGATAACAGCAAGAAGCCCTGGGTTTGGGGCTTATTGTCAGCATTAGGCACACTCGAAAAACGAGGTGCAAACACAAGGCTCTGCTCTGTAGGTCCCTCTCCAGGTATCACTCCCTTTTCCCTCTGTGGTGCAGTGATTTACAGCCTGGCCAGCACCCTGCATGAGGCAGCAGGGAGGGAGCCAAGACCTCACCTTTCCCCTTCACACCCACGCAGGAGTGTGAGAGGGCTGTGAGATGTCTCCTTGCTGTTCCCGGGGCAGGAAATCTGCACAACAAACCAGCCCTTAGAGAGCGATCAACCCACGTGAGCAGTGATGCACACAGAGCCTGCTTGCACAGATTCTGTTTCCTGCCATTACTTTTTTGTGAGGCTACTGCCCTGGCACAGTTATTCACATACAGATCCCTCTGAGTGCAGAGGTATTACTTTTTCAATCATAAATTCACTTTGTGTTGTGGCTTTCCCCTAGTGAACTTCTCTGGTCCATTGTAGCACATGTTTTGAGAATGCCTTTATTTCCAGCTGCATTTGTAAAAAGAGAAAATAGTTTTGCTTGGAGTCTTGGCTCTTAAATTTTTTCACATTGAAGTTTTGAAAAATTTATTTTACTTTTTTCTGTCTCCCTGTAAAAGAAGCAAAAATATTCTTTTACCTGAAAAAAAGACTGAAGGGGCTTGACTTTTACTGACAGCTAATGAAGATATCTGAAATAAGAGTTTTGTGAGCTAAGACCATTATTTTAAAGGTCTGATCTCAAAATAATAGCCAGAAAATAACAAATCATTTTTAGTCCTTGAGGGTTTTTTTTATTCCCAAGGTGAATTCCCCAACCTCCCTTCTTAATGATAGAGGACAATTTACTCCCAGAAAACCTAGTTGAAAATATCTTCAAAATCTCTTATCCATAAAGTTATCAAAGCTTTGGTAAAAGAAGTGTAAAAATATACATGTACTCACAAATAGATATATATATAGAGAGAGAGATATATAGATATATATGTTATATCTCTCTATATATCTATTTCTACATATGTATATATATACTAAATGGTCTTAAAAAGGAAATCTCTGCCAGCTTTTATTTCAGTTTATTTGCATTGGTATCAGACATACTGAACCGATTAACACTTCTCTTCCATGCAGCCCTAAACAAATCTCTCTTAGGTGTATAAAATAGATGCCACAGAATTCTGCAGATTCTGAATTTGGGGCCTGGGCATTCACAGGCACAGACCTGGTGTGGGTGTTCCTGCTGCACACTGGGTCTGAAAGGAGGAAAGAGCCCATCACTACAGGAGCTGTAAATGAAGTTTATTTACCCAGATCTGAGCACTCAGAGAAGCCTTCCTCTGGAATAAATAACAAATTTATATTAAATTGCCATCTATCTGCAAGATGCCAATAAATGGAACGGGAACATACTATTGCACAGCACAATAAAAATAAATACTATTCAATATGCAATATATCAGAACAGATAATTACACATACCCCCTAGGCAAGCAGGATTTAGCAAAAAGACTGTTTGATACTATTCATAGCATTGCTTGATGGGTTGTTTGAGAAAACCATAAATCCTCTGTTTTCCTGGCAGATGGAAATAAAGCCAAAGTGATGCATCAGTTAGCTTCAAAATAAGTCCACTGATATTCAGCAAAAATGTGAGATAACGACCCCAAATTCTATATTCACCAGGGAAATTCAGTGCACTCTGTGCTTAATTTTCAATGCTTAGTTATGTAGTCTTCCTTGTGCTATCTGCAGCCATTGTTAGTCTGACATGATGAATTGCCTCCTCGGGTCTCAGCAAGGATAATTATTCTCTGAGCAGCTCACACAGCCGCCCTCGTCGCACACAGAGAGAATGCAAAAGTCAGGAGAGTTTGGCAAACTAGAAAAAAAAAAAAAAAAAAAAGAGAAGGAAAAAAAAGATACAAAGCTGAAAAGAAAAACAACAAAAACTTCAGACTGCTTCAGTTCAGCAGGTGACTGAAGTCCAGTGGAGCAGATAAACCCAGCAGGGTTGGAACTAGATGATCTTTAAGGTCCTTTCCAATCCAATCCAAACCATTTACACACAAAGTGGCTGAGCCCCCCCTGCTTTATGACAGCAGTAAGAGGATATTTGACTACAGTCTCACCTCCACTTCTCCCATAAGCATGAACATGACATTTTAAATCCTTCATGGCAGAGGCTGAAAACATGATCATCTTACAGACTAGTTGGAGGGCTTGCTCCTCTCTGCTCCCCAAAGCAGGGATGGCATTTTGATAAGATGTGTGTCCTGACTGCATCAGAGCAAACCCAGGAACACATGCACATAGCACTATACTCTTATATTTTGCATGTCTAGTGAATTTGTCATCAACAGTCCAACAAGAATCTAAAAATCCTCTTGAACTTGGCCAGACTTAAGAGTGTCAAATATGTAAACTGTATTAATTGGGGATTTGTGACCATGAATGTGACCAGAATAACAGCGTAAGCCACACAACTGCTGCAACTGGGATTTATTGAACATAACCAGACTTAAAGTACTGAATTGGGTCTAATCTAATCTTGATCAGAAATTAAGCCTAGCCACACCTAGCCCTTCTAATCTCTGAGGACCAGCTGGAAAGCAAGGGGCTTTATTTTTTACCAAATATCTATACTCTTAACACAACAACATCTCAGCAGGGTACCCAGTGGCTGCAGTAAAAGGGGGAAATCTCACTCTCTGTGCACCTTGTTGTCACGTGAAATGGGTTCCCTTCCTCAGCCAATCCAGCTAAGGGGTAGTGCTGATGCTCACAGCATGGAGGAGATGAACTTGAAGCCTGCACGAGAGAAGGAGTGAAAAGGAGAAAAGCCAGCAAGGGCAGGGAGAGATAACACCACTGTTATTGATTTTTTTGTGTGAAAACTGTTTAGATATTGTGATAGGATGGTAATGCAAAAAAACCCCACACAGATGAACAGGCAGATACATTAGAACTGATTGATTTTTTTCACTTCTATTTTCCTTAAATGTATCAGTGGGCTTTAAGGGCTCAAAAAATACCTAGAAAATCTCCAGTTAGGCAGCTTCTGAATTTCTGAGGCCTAGTATGTGCCAAATGTCCCTCCTCATCTTACCCTTCATAAATAATTGCACTTCAGTCCTCCGAGGATCTCTGACACTGGAATTGGCCCCATTTCCAAAATACCATTTATCCCTGATAAGAAGCTCAGCCTAAGAATTTATATATACATGATATGGGCCACAAAAAGTGTGGGAGTAATGACAGATTTTATCCCCATCTCCAGGGGTAAGGAGGCATAGAAAGGCTAAGTGATTTTCTCAGGCTGTAGAAGTATTGAGACCAAAACACCTCAACATCATCCCCCTGCACCACCAGGGTTCGTGCTGCGTTCTGGCTGGAACAGGTGGAGATATGCACGGAGAGGGATGGGTACACTGGAGACCTGGAAGGCACAGGGCTTGCCTTGTGAAAGGTTTGTGTTGACCACTTTTGTTATTTTACCATACTGAGAGAGAGCTGGATCTCTGGAACCTTTGAGAGTTTGAAGTCGAGGTGACAAACCCTCTCCTTCCTGGGGGATAAGCAGAAAAATGGGATTCAGTCAGTAGGAATTTATCAGCTGAAATCCTGCTTTGCAGAGTAAGTGATCTGCAGACCCATTTTTTTTTAGAAAACTACATGAATCTTTGCTCTTCAAAATGTTTTAGGCAAAAAGGAAACAAACACCCCAAGCCTGTACCTTCTCATGCCTTCACTCACCACTTCCTCACAATCATTTTTACAGGAGTTCTTTGTGTTTTGCCTTGTATTTTTCTTCATTTACTTCATTTTTTGACAAGTCTGTGTTCTCAGTAGCCACATGGCATCTGCATCATAATTGTTTGGAATAAACAGAATGCAAACTGCTGCTGTGCTGTTTTTCTGCATGCACTTTAAAACTGGAACATATACAAGACACCTAAAATAGCTAACTCTTTGTAAGTGGCCACAAAAGATAATGATGCCAAAGAAATAGTGGGTCATTGCCCTGGCCTACACATTTATGCTACCAAAATATTGATAACAACAATTTTGGCAAAGACCTCACTACCTGTCTTTTAAATTGCATAAGTAGGCCAGGATGAAATGCTCGCACTTTGCATGCTGTAAAGTACATGGAACAGAGTAAGCACCAGAGCAAGCATACAAAATACTCAAAGAGATGATAATAATTTACCTATTTATGTTCTTCAGAGTAGTTTTTTTCTGGTGATTGGTTGGTTGGTTTTGTGTTGTTTGGGTTTCACTTGTTGTTTTGTGTTTTTATGTTCCACTGAAACATATTCTCTATTTCCTTTCAGTTCTCAGAGCCTTCCAGTCTTTGTGTTGTCTACAGAAGATCAGGCTGTTCAGAGGTCTATTAATCTAACACTTGTTTTGATGTCCTTTCCTTATTTTACTCCCAGCACTTCCCCTACTCTCCTTCAGCATCCACTACAGAAAACACTTTTGTCACAGGCCACAGGAAAATGTGATGATAAGCATTTGATTACTGACTTCTCTCTGGCAATAATGCATTTAGTGTGAAGTATTTATTAGAAGGAAATGAAAGATTCAGGCTTTTTGAGGAACGGTAGCCAGCTTTCAAGATTAACTGACAAGAAAATATATTGTACACTACTAATGGGAGATGTGTCCCATACTGCTGCTATCGAAGCTGCCACACAAAATAATGAAATATTCTACAAAACATGTCTACGAGGTAATTTATACAGAACCAACACTTGTCATGCTGTTGGAAGTGAGTGACCTATGCTGTTCTGCTGTGCTCCACAACCTCATTAGTTATGGTGGCTGTGGGGAGCTCTATGGACAGGTGTCCTGGGACTCTGTGATGGAGAGGAGAGGGATCATAAAGCCAGACCCGAGCTGACTGCTGTCTAAGGCTATTGCAGGGCACATTTTTAAAGTTCCAGTGAAAGTTCCTACAGAGAATTGTCATAGTTAACACACAACCCCTGTTCTGAAGGCTGCCCCCAGCCAGCGTGTGAAGGGAAATGACCTGTGCTACAGCTCACAGGCTGAGCAGCTCCCTGCCTGCAGTGTCAGGGAAGGACAAACCCAGAGCTACACACACTCCTGGGATTTGAGAGTGTATTTCTCCTCTTTCCCTTCTAGCTGAGAACTGAATGGCTACAGCCAGCCACCGTGCCCCTCTTTATATCCTCATTTCCATGTCAATACTAGCCTGGAAATGGCTCACTCTAGCAGAGTTTGAAATAAAGGACCCTGTCTCCGTCACAGAAGAATTTTCTCACTCCCTTTTCCCTCTCTTTGATGTTGAATGGCAAAAGAAAGGTATGATAAGATGGGGACAGGGATGGGGATCCTATCTTGTGACAGGCACTATATCCCTTCTCAGGGGACAGTGTACAGCACCAGCTGCCACCAACAGCTGCCATCAGCATCTAAGCACTAAGCAGGAAATTTCTAAATCTAATTCTCGCTTTTCCAGTTACTCACCATTTATTTATCTCTCCTAGTGCTCATCATCTCCAAAAGCAAGCTGGTTACCAGTGGCTTGAGATTAAGAACATGAAATTAGAGAAAATTTACTAGGAAGAAAACTTTGATGAGCTGGAAATAAAATCAAGTCCAAATCACCTTTAAGCTTTCATTAAAGAAGTACAGGATTAAATTTAGAGATTATGGAAACACTCATGAGAATATACTTGGCTGAACAATTGCTGTAAATGAAACCCTCTCTTCCTTCTCTTAGCACTTTGGCAAACAACTTGAGAAAGAAAAATGCAATACTGATCAAAGTACATGTGCAACTAATTACCTGATTTTCCATCCTTCCTCCCCTCTGTGCAGGCATTAATGATGAACATGACATACAGGAGTGAGAGCAGATCAAAAGAACATTACCTGAATGTGCATGAATCTCTTATATCCCCCCTTTCCTCCCAAGACTACACTTCTCATCTCTCTTCTGATTTTAGACGATATGTCACATCTGTTATTCTTTTTTGTCTGCTTTTGGTTTGACAGGACTGCACTGCACATATTGGGGACGTGAACCAGTGATTATTTCGGTGTGACACATTCACTTGATTTTAGCTATCCAAGCTTGCAAAATTTGACCAGTAAGCCTAAATTGGATTCAAAATGAGGACTAAGTTTTCTGTTACATGTCAATTCAAGACCTCTATCTCAGTTTGAATCTAGCAGCCTTGTGAGCCTAGGAGATATTGGAATGACTTTCTGATCCTGTGTGGGTTTTTTTTCTTCCCTTTGTGCAAGTAGCAGAACTCTCATGAGAATATTTATCTTTGTGACAATGTCTCTATCTCTTCCTGTAATGCTGTTAAAGAATGACTTTTCTTGTGGGATTTCAGCTTCTTACAACTGCAGTCAACAACAACACACTGCACCCACCAAACCCCACATAAAACACACAATAGGGAAAAGTATGTGGAAACTTCCTAACTTTATGATGGAAATCACATAAAATTTCTAATTCTGACTAATATCAGCATGTGCTCTCCCAGTTTGTTTCACTTTCTGCTGATATTTTCCCTCCTTCTCTGCCTCCTTGATAGATCAGATGGTCTTTTAGGCAGCATATTATCTACAGGGCACATGCCAAGGGCCACTCAGCTCAGCATTTAAAGCACTTGCTCAGTATGAAAGACCCTGCAACTCCTCTTTTCTAGAGGAAAACCAAGTTCCCTACCCATTTTTTTCAGTCCAGCTTCTTTTCCAGAACCTTCCTAACACTGCTACTGCTTTGTGGATTTAGCTTTTGCAAACACAAATCTGTGCTTTGGTTCCTGCACAGCACCCCTTTGTTTCTGTTAATCCCAGCACAATTGCTCTAATACACTTGTTTTAACCACAGAACCTCCCTGCAACAGAAGACCCTGGTTGTTTTGCCTCTATTAACTAAGAATAACTGTCAATGAAATTACATCCTCAAGGCCTCTTTCATTAGTTTCTTTTGAACTTCTGAATGCTTTCCCAGGGATTTGATTGCTTTTGGACTGGCACTTCCTAACAAGGCTTTTGATGTAAACTTTCATGCCACTGTTACTATGACAATAGTGTAATGCAGCAGCAGCATTAATTGGAATTTTGATTATTTCCTTGGCTCAGAACACTCTGTGTTTTAATAACTGGTTCAACTGTGCTTCAGATCCATGCTGCAAGGCAAAGCTGAAATCTTTATTTTGAATTAGGGGAGCCACTGAAGAGGAGTAAATGGAATATGGAAGTGACATCATAACACAAACACATCCAATATTCCTCACTATTGTTTATGTGATTCATGAAAATTAGTCATTGTATAGAAAAGAAGCACATTTTGTTCCATTCTAGGAAATTGTTACATAACTCTCCTTATTCCTCTAATCAAATTAATTTTCTTTCAGATGTTAGAAATTATGAAAAAACATAAATGGGATTAAATGGGAATTCCTCTAAAACGAAGTATCATATGTTCCTGTTCGAACAAGAGTGGACAGGGGGAGCTATGTAAAGGTGCCAGTTATCACCAATGTCAATTTTTAACGTTCCTTATTCCTCAGAATTTGAGGGTGCAGCATATAGCAAAGCAACTCATAAATGTTTGATGAGAAATATTTAGCTTTTCCTGTCCCAACTTTGTATTGAATCCCAATTAGATATGGTCAAGGGCCAGAAATTAAATATACCACAAAATTAATTAATCTCATTCAATGCTCTTTATCATCAGCGTTAATCCCCAGTGTTAACTCTCAATAATTCGTTGTACTTTGGCTACAGGTATGGGTATGTGTGCATATATACACATGTATCCTTTACTGAAGCCAACCTGGACACCTTTTAAGACAGAACCTTTTAAAATCATTGCATAGATGTTTTCAATGCCTTCTATTTTTTTTTTTTCATTATATTCCCCTATTTTAACCAACATCCCACTAGAAATTTCAGTCTAATTCCTGAAAAGGGAATGCAACAGAACAGGGAAGAAGTTATTTCCACTCAGAGGTTTCCAGCTAAATAGCACAGGCTCACGGGTTTTTTTTTTTGTTTGCTTGTTTTTCTTGTTTGTTTGGGCTTTTTTGTGGTTCCTGTTGTTGTCTTGCTGAGGTGTTTGGTTTTTTTTAAAGGTAATAGGAAATCTCCCAGAGAAATTCTTAAAATTTTGAGAATTTTTCATCTCTGGTGAAGAGAGCAGGTTGTCAGGCATAGCCAGTGATGACCTACGTAGCCTGTTTGCCCAATTCAGCTCCGCCTTGCACCATTACAAAAGGCTGGCCTTGGGAAGCTTCTCAGAGACATAAAAACAATCCTAAATTCCCCATCTACAGAACCTGTAGCCACTATTCTGTCCAGTGCTTTTTCACCCACAATTAAAAAGCTCTTAGCAGCCAAGTCCCCAGAACTTACCGACGTCAACAGGACCAATAAAAAAAAACCACACTAAACACTTACAATGTTACAAAATCTTTTACCTCCTAAGCAAAATCGAAACACTGGGGATTTTATTTTCTTTTTTCTTTTTCTTTTTTCCTTTTTTTTTTTTTTTGTTTTGTATTGCAAAGCACATTCCTATATTATTGCAGACATGTAGGGATGCATATCTCCAAGAAATAGATGGGAGCTGTCTTGAGTGGTTTGATCAATGACTGCCCCCGCCCATTTCAGCCTGGACATTCATCTCCTGTTGTTCTTGAGACAGTTTACAGATTAATAATGAAGCATAAAACCAAGTTAGTGGTAACATATGAGCGAGGGAGATGCAAAGCTGAACATCTCACATTAAGGGCACTCTACACCAGCAATCCATCAGGCTGGTTTACACTTCAGACTGGTTTACACTTCAACATTTGTATAGTTTCTCGTGTGTCCTCACAAACACCCACAAATAAAGAAATACAGCTGCTTCTTAAGAATCCCTCTATTTTACTTATGAAAATGAAACCACTGGCCTTTTAAAGTGCAAATGCAATTGGTCTGATTTTCCCATCAATCAGGCAAAGTAAATCAGAAGTCACTATATTGAATCAAGAATCTATGATGATTTACATTGGTTATTAAAAGTAATTATTCTATGTCAAGTCCAAGAGAGCTTTTTTTTTTTTTTTTTGGTAAGTTTTTGAGGCTTTTTCCAAGACACAGGATCAATAATACTACTGGGAAGAAAGTGGATTACTCAGGATGGCAAGGTAAATACCCTGTTAGGATCACCTGTATCAAATCTATGAATGTGGTATGACCTCATCTGGGACAATAAATTTAAAATTTATCCTGTGGAGTCTCAGGCTAATCTAGCTGGATGGCCACCTATTTTGCTTTATTCATGGATAGTGAATAATTTCGGTGTCCTTCCTACCTTGATCCCATCCTTAAAAAAAAGTCTAGGAACTGTAAGAGTAGACCTAATTTTTTTCTCCATAAACTAAAAATAGAGAGAAGCTACCAATCTGTGACTTCTTAAATTCCATACTATCTTTGTGTTCTCACATCAGCTGTTTGTTTTGGCTATCAAATTTACAAGTTTTTCAAGCTAGGTTGCATGTGTCAAGCCTTCCTTAGAAGCAGCTGACACACTACAGCCACACAGCAGATGAAGACAAGACTACGCATTTGAAAATTCAGCATTTAATCTCCAATAACAAAATTAGAAATAGGAAAACAGAGGAGGTCACTAGCAACAATTTATTTTAAGACTTTTTTCAGAAGATCTACTCATTCTTTTTTTATATGCAAAATTCATATGAAAAAATATGGTTGGAGTCTTAAGCAAAATACAGAAAATCAATGTAGAGGCATATGAAAATAAAATACTTAGAAATGTCTATTTTGCATATTACATCACCTACTAAGGCTGCATTTTTGTTGAATATAAAGTGGTTGTCATGGTAAGGATATTCCAGGTTATAGGGTAAAAACAATGGGGATAGTTTTCTGGTTATCTCTAAATCAACCAATTATTCTAACTTATTTTTTTATATTTTATTTTATTTTCCCAAAATTCACTAAAATCTATGGGTTTTGACAAGTGAGAGAGGGCAAGAAACAACTGACATTTTCTTTTAAAAAATATTTTACATTTGCTTGAATGAATTTGCCCTTCATTTTTCATCTTCCTGACAAACTTAATAAAAAGCAGTAAGAATTCATAAGTAAATTAGACTATGTTAAACACATGCAAACAACCAGGGTAATGTGGACACCAAGCATCCTTGTCACATGCAGTTTTCACAACACTGTGGAAGTAGCCAGAACAAAACACAGCAGTCCACGCTGTACAACCCAAAAAAGATTTAATCCCCACAAACCAGTGCACTGATCTTCCTTAAAAAGACTGAGATGCAAATTGTGGTTATTTAGGGATTACATACAGATGTCAGCTCAGTGTTTATACTGGCCTCCCTGTTTCAATAATGCAGGGTGAATGTCATCAGCAAAATTAGCAGTCAAATGCAGAGGTAATCTTAATTGCAAAGAAGCTTTCTGACAAGATTAGTTGCCTTGAATGACCTCTATTGGAAATTCACCGTCCTATCAAGTTCAACCTTTCACCAATCTCCAGCTTGTCAACCAGGCCAGACTACAGACTAATGCTGCCATACAAAATTCCATGCTGGGAATGGGTTGGACGACTTCAAGTTTCCAAAAAAAAAAAAAACAAAAAAACCAACCAATAAAAGGCAAGAAAAAAATTCAAACACTCTGTTCCAAAAGGGAGGGGAAAACTAGCCCAAGCTGGACAGGAAAAGGAGATGAAAAGTTTCAACTTCAGAAAGTTTCAACTTTTTATGATGTACATGGTCATAGAAAAATTGAATAGCAACACAGTCTCTCTTGTGTGAAAATTAAACAATTTTGATTTGTTATTTTGGTTAAATATCTTGAGTTACTGGTACTGCATCCTGTAACGGATGTTGTAAATGGCCCCAGATGGTTTATCATTACTGAGCAATGGAGAGCAGAGTGAGGACTCTTCTCAGAGCTGTGTCTTTCCAGATCATGGTGCTCTGGCCATGCTTCATAGCACTTCACTCAGGTTTGGGGTGCTTTTTCAGCACAAAGACATCACTTTTGCTCTTCACTTAATAGCAACAACCTTAACACAACCTTTATCAAAGCCAAATGTAAGTGAAAACAAACAGCTATCAGTTTAAAACCTTTGAAACTGTGATATATAAATCATATCATCACACTTAAAGTATGTTCTTCACTTTCTGGTTCAACTTAAGATAAAAATATCTTCTATAGAATTAAACATAGTCACACCTGTTGAGAAGTCTTATTGCAACACTCAGCAGGACGAGTCCAAATGTGATTTCAGGAGACTGTGCATCAAAAGAGGTTAAGGTCACTATCCAAAAACAGGTGTGAATGGTCAACAGCACCACTGGGCAATGAGAAAGGAGGAACCCTCCAGATCCACTCACATATCTCTGGATTTTCACCTGAATTGTCTGATTATTTATTTTTAACTTGTCAATTTGAGTTGGAATGATAAGTAGAAATAATTATGGTATTTTCTGTATTCATATCAGGAAGTGTTTTGACTGGCATATTGTATTGTATTTTGTCTTCTTTTGTCAGCTATGTGTCCCTGTTTGTAGAGGCCAAAAAAAAAAAGACCTAATTAAATGGATAATTAACTGCTGTTTTTACAGTTGTGCAGTTATGTGAATATGTCAAAACTTCAGCAGAATCTTCTTCCTATCTTGCTTAAAGTTATGATGAAAGATACTAAGAGAAAGAGAAATTCTGCATCCCTGATAATTATAATTCTGTGAAGTCTCACAGTAGAGAATTGCACTCAGAATGATGTTTTCTGTCATTTGGATTTACAGACCAGAGAGAGAAAAACAATCTCCTTCTTGTTGTATTCCTTCTTTTCACTTAATTAAATAAAAATATACAGCTGTTTTCTTGCTGTCACCCCCAAATCAGTTCCACCATAGTTTATATATATTAACCTTTTCCTATTTTGCTCATGTTGAATGTTCATGAGACACATTCCAAAGGGACTGATGGAGAATGGAGGAAATACCTGGCTCGTCAGCCTAACTGCAGCTATATGAGAGACATAAGAATTAGAGAAAGCAGCACCAACCATTCAGAAATATATAAAGATAATCAAAGTGGACTCATAAAAATGAGTACTCTAGTACATTTCTCAGCTGAGAAATGTACTAGAACTGCTCAACATGTTCATTTTCAAATAAGTACAAGTGAAAAAACATTGATGAAAATTGCCTAAATTTTAGGAAATCCCATGTTACAAGTTTTATACATTGAAGAGCTAAAATGGAAATGCATACATTTAGAGAAGACACAAGAAATGAAGATGGAGAAAAAGAAGGATAATCGAAACAATGTGTAAATAAAATGAAGAAGAATAGGAGTTTAGTTATGTGCAATTTAGGGATATAGGAAGACTGCTTTTTTGTTGAGAGACTCCTAACATTTCTAGTATTGTTAGTTTGTATCTGATACAACCAAAAACATCATTAAGTGTTTTATACAGCTGGTACTGTTGTGGGTTTTGGGCAAAGCAGTATCTGTTACAAACACTTAGAAAAACAGATATCCATCTACCAATAAATGGAAGCAGTTCAGGCTACACTGGAAAGCTTCAGCTGTAAAATCCCAAGTTAGCTGATGTGTGCTGCATTATCAGCTTTACTGCTCTGTTAGTGCTTTGCTTACCTGTCAGTGTATTGGAAATGTAGGGTAAATTTTTGGGGTGCCAGTGCAGTGTCAGGAGAAGACTGCTCAAGACTACTGAACCATGAAGTCCCAATTCCAATATTTGCCATCTGTTGGTGTTGGTCTCTGTGGATATCTGGTTTAGAAACTGAGCCTAAGCATGTTATTCTCCTTCCCTCAAATTTAATTGGTGGAAAAGAAAACAAACTTTTTCATTCCTTTCCCTCTTATTTTTGATTTACTGGTATTGTAAAGGATGACTTGCTAGGGAAACATTTCTGAGGGGCTCTGATTTCTCCATACCATTGCTTCATCTTTTTTTTTTTTTTAGTAGTCATTAATTTTGCTAAATTTTCACAGGTTGAAATGTAAATCGCTCCTTGGATTGTGGTGGAATAGGAAAATCTTTCCATGTTGCTTCCAAAAATAATTCAAATAAACAGTGGATACTACTTGCAGGAGGCAATCATGGCTTTCTTCTTATCTATTACCATGGTTTACAGTGTATTAGGCTATAGATTACTGCAACTATTTACTAGGGCAGATAGTAAACTTTGACTCTAATAGCACCTGACTTACAGTACATCACATGAATTGGTGTCTATTATCTGATGCTCTGTATTTATGGAGGAGGTAAAGGAGAACAGATGTCTAACTCCACCATTTTTCTGTGTATATTGCACTACATAGGTTATTGTTGTCTCATGTTCCTGACTGAAAAAAATAAATGTCTTCCTGGAAATATAACCAAAGTTTTCAACACTGAAAAAGAGTTAAATCACTTAAAATGTGTTTGGAACATCTTACCAGTGTCTAGTCTGACACGATTTCTGGGTTTATTTTGAACAAGAATACATCAGGCTGTGGTTAAAAGAGATCTTCAATTCACCATAATTTATTAAGAGGCCAAATAAACTTGGTTGTGTTCTTGATTATCTCTCTGAAAATGCTAGCTTAAATTTGGCCTTGTTTAAATAGCACTAAATCAATGGGAGATCAATGCTGAATATCGCACTGCCTCTTGGAGAGACTTTGATCAATGGAGCATTTGGTTGGTTTTATCTGATTGAGACTTGGTCTGAGACTAGACAATTACAGGAAAATAACTCCTTGAAAGTTAATATATTTTCCTTTTCCTTTACTCTGTGTTCTGGCTACAGTGCAAGGGAGTTGTGACAAATGCTGTATAATATATGTTATAAAATACTTGCAAAATATATGGCCGTTGATTGTTTCCATAGGCCACAACATATTTCTTTTCCAGGGTCCACATCAATATATCTCTGTGTCTGTGAGGATGGGGGAAACTGGGAATGCTAATGCTATCCCTGTCAGTAGTTGTTGCCCTATTTTTTGACTAGGGGAGACCTGTCAGCTATTAAATTGCCCTGTGGGCCCCAAAGTCAGCATATGAAACCCACAATTTGTAATTCTAAAAAAAAAACTTTATTCAAAGGTAACTGAGTGTGCCCTTATAAGCTGAATATTCTGTAGAATCAGTGCTGTCCCTGGATGTTTAGAGATTTATTGACATCTCTTCGAGCTCATGTGTCTACAGGACCACTTTAGGGGCATTCAGGCAAAGGAAGAGAGGCGTTGTCAGAGACCAGGGCTTCACAACAGCAGAGCTGGGGAAGGGTCTGAGGGTGAATCCTGTGAGCAGAAGCTGAGGGAGCTGGGGAGGGCTCAGCCTGGAGAAAAGGAGGCTCAAGGGTGCCCGTCTGGCTCTGCACAACTCCCTGATAGGAGGGTGCAACCATGTGGTCAGGCTCTCCTCCTAGGCAAAAAGGGAAAGGACAAGAGGAAATGGCCTCAATCTGGACCAGGGGAGGTTCAGACATCAGGAGAAATTTCTTCATGGAAAGGGTGCTTGAACACTGGAATGGGCTGCCAGAGTCCCCATCTCTGGAGGTACCCAAGGGATTGGATGGACATGGCACTCAGTGCTCTGGGCTGGGTGACAAGGTGGGGAAAGGTCACAGGCTGGACTCGATGGTCGCATAGTTCTTTTCCAACCTGAATGAGTCTGGGATTCTGTATTGCCAGAAATTTTTCTCCCTGGAGATTTTCACTCCCATGATTCATGGAAAGTTAAATATCCCATCTATCGTCTCAGCAGGACAGAGTACAAGGATGCCTCACAAGGACATAAAGAACATTTATTTAAACCATGTTTTTGTTTTGGTTTGGTTTTTTTTGTGTGTGTGTGTTTTTTTGGTTTTTTTGTTTGTTTGGTTGGTTGTTTTTTTTTTTTTTTTTGCACACCCTACTCCACGTGGTCCTAATCATTGTGTAGCTATATTGAAGACATGGCTACTTAGAATTTATGGCAGAAAGTTTAGAAAGAATTCTTTAGGCCAATCTGTAGTTACATAAACTCCAGATTAGCCAGTATGGAGAACAGCTCCCCTGTTGAGCCTCAAAAGGATAAACCTTGCTGATCCCGCTTTCACTTTTGCTCATCACACAGAGAATGATCTACTAACCAGATTTCCATACTGCAGTTTTGCAGGATCCTATACTCTGCATTTTCCACAGCACCACTGTGGTGGGATGCTCAGTTTATTGCCAACAGGAATCTCAGAGCTGCTGTAAAATCACTGAGCTCCTTTTCTGGAAATAGCTCATACTTTTTCTTGTCTGTGAACTAACTTCTATATTTTTAGCACTGTCTCATAAATTCAGGCTGTCTTTGCACATATCATGATCAATTTATCCCTCACAAAATGATGGAATCCTCATTATCCATGCAACACTCAAAAATTCACTCTGGAAGTGCTTTTATCTGCATCTGCATTTTTTCATTTCTATCTCAACACCTCTAGTGTTAGATCATTATAATGGAAATATTTCCCTTAATTTCCCAGTGCCCACTATTAAAGTACTTTAAGGATACTGCCTGTATTTTCCAGAGAAAAAAATAAATACTTAAAAAATAACTTTAGAAAGTGTGATTTATTGTATTTTAAAATTTTGAAATGTGTAGAAAAGTCCCAAAAAGAGAAGTCTGGAAGCGGGTCTTCTGGGAATGGACAACCTGTTTCAATTGACAGCAGGAAAATTTAAGGTTGTTTAATAAGCTTCATCTCTCCAGTCTTGCTCAGCCCAGAAGTCAACAGAGAGTTCTTTGCTTGCAGACATCAATCCATGGTGTGCAGTTAACCCTTGGAGTAGCTTTTCCCTGTCCTGAAACACTCTGCTTTCCTGTGTGACAATCTGTTATACCCCCGTGCCATCGCCAGCTGGCAGGTAATTTTCCTGTGGAAGACTTTTCTTCCCAGTAAGCACTGTCATGGTAATATTCAACCCCAGCCATGTAGTTAAAAGAAATTGAAAGGAATAGTCATTTCCTGAGGATGTCTCAACCCATCCAGAGACAGGCGTGCGAAGTGGGATAAATCGCTTTTGGAGGTGCTTTCATCTCTTTGCCAATTAGAAATTAGACTGCACACCAGAGTTTTATGTGCATAAAGCTTGTTGGGATAAATCTTACTCCAAACATCTGAGTTCTGCGACAGGCAATTCCAGTAACAATAACTATAAGGTTGTCTGAGATAGAGATACATTGGAAAAACCAGATATTGTTGCTCACAGATTATAGGGAAAGAAAGAGAGCAACATGGCCAGATTTAACTTTACACATAATGAACTTATAGAAGGAAAGACAGGAGAATCAAACTCTCATTTAGGATTAAAGAACAAAGACACAGCTTGAATCTCCAGGATGTGGACAGACAAAAAGTAACACTATTGATCAAACAAGTCATGTAGCTGGCCACGGGTATTTAGAGAAAATCCCCAGTCACCAGCATCCCACCTTTTAGAATAGCCTAGTTGGGATCCAGTGGAAGGCATTATCTGTGGGTTTAATTTTACTGCTGCATCAGGAGCTTTTGAAAAATATGCTTTCGATATCTCTACAATTCATTGCAGATAATGGAAAAAAAAATAAAAGGACATTTCAAATGAAAAACAGGCCAGACTCTAACAAAAATAGCAATGGATTCTCTTCCACACAAAAGAAAAAAAAATAATTGAATACTTCATGAAATGCCTTGTGGTAAAATACCTGACATTACTATTGCTAAGTAAATTATAACCTTTGCCTTACCCTAGTTTTACCCATAGAGTATTTGGATGTCAGCTCACATATATGGGACCAAAAGTGATCAGCATTTCCTTTCCTGTGAATGTTTTCAGGCATGGAGTCTTCAATTTTAAATCTTGTTAAAAATTTCCTAAACTACCTACTCTTCTGTAAATATTAAAAAAAAAAAAAAAAAAAAAAAAAAAAAAAAAAAAAAACCAAAACCAAAACATCTTAACCCCCACCTCTCTGGCATTTTTCTTCATCCTGGACTTAATGCTGAAAGAATATTCAGTACGGGCTAAGAAAGAAATTTAGTTTACATGTTAAACAACTCAATTCCTTTTGCTTTATTTTTTGGTTTTGTCATTTGTTCAGACAACAGACAGAGATGTTTGATCTCTATTATTTATTCATCCCTCTAAAATGAAATGGGAAATTTTTAAAATAAGGTAGGATAGTATTTGTTGTACACTCTCCCTTTTAAACCAAGTTAAAATTTTGTCTTCAACTCTTATCTGTATTCCAATGCAATTAATATATTTTTCTCTCTGGCTTTCACACCTGTTGTCTCTAAACCAGCTGTCTCTTGGTTACCTTTCCCCTTTCTGTCTATTTGGTTTCTGATTCCAGGCCTTTTCCCAGCCTTTAGGGCTTTTTTCATCTTCTTGTGTAATTCCTTGTTTCAGGTCAGTGACTTTTTTTTTTGCCCACTACTCAAATAACAATTAAAATTGCCAAAAGGCACTTCACAAAACTAAGGCCAACACCAGAAGCAACAGTTTTGATTTGGTGGTCCTGGCATCCGTGTTCAAAGTGAAATGTCTGACTCAGGCAGCCTCAACTCCTCATATTGCTGTCTACAGCAGAGCAAAACTGGCATCTCCAGGGAATGTTTTCTCTTCCCTAATTCCTGTGGCAAAAGGAACCAAACACTATGAATACAACTTAAACAATCCCTAAGGCAGAGGAAAAGTCAACTGAAGTGGGAGCCACCCAATTAGATTATGAGCTTGATCATGCCACGTCAAAAGTGAAACTGGACATTCCTAGTGATAAAACTTCTGGTTTTAAGAAGTGAAAGAAGTTTCTCAGCCTCATCTGTTCAAGTGGTAGAATGTTTTTTGTTTTTTTTTTTTTTTTTGCGACACTTAGAATTTTTTCTTTTTTTCTTTTTTTCTTTTTTTCGACACGAAGAATGTTATTTTCTTTTCTGCTTCGGAAAATGCTTCCATGAGCCTCAGTTTAAGCAACTAGGCACGTAAAATGTATTTTTGTAATACATGGAACTAGCCTGGCTGCAAAGAGATAGAATAGGTGACTCCTTTTAAATTTTGATATGCTTATTTTCTATCATTCTCATTAATCTCCTAGGACAAATTAGCCATAGAGGTTGGAAGAGACATGAAACAAAACAGGATCAAAACAGCAACTCTAATGAAATACCTTCTTTCAGGTTAAAATTCTTATATATGTGTATATATGTGTGTTTAGTTACAACATAGATGGTTTTATATAAGTCTGCTTCAGTTCAAAGCTCAGGTTCTGAATTTAAGGTGATTGGTTATCCATATTATTTCACTCTGATTTTCTATTTCAGTTACAGTGTAACTGAAATGACCATCATGTGTTTAAGTCATCCTCAAATCCCATTTGGGTCCTGATTGGTTTTGTTCCATTTCCTTAACTTTGCTTTTCTCCAGGTATGATATTTCTTGTTGACCAGCTGGAATACTGTTGGATTCCTTAAGAAAGAACTCCTCCCACAAAGCTTAGCCAAAAAAACCCCAAAGTTTTCAGTCATCTTTGGATCTGATTACAACCCTGGCTTGTTGTATCAAGGTCAGAGCACAAAGTTTGCTTGGCTTCAGCTCAAGGGAAAATGAATGTCTGAACAAAATAAGGATTAGCCTCAAATTACCATTGCATACAATGAATGCTGCTTCCAGACAGCATCATTAGTTCAAACAAGGAGCAGAGGAGATGTATCTGACAAACAAGCACATTTATCTGCCTTGGTTATAAGAGTACCTTTCCTTTTTTTAATTAGTATAAGACCTCCACCTTTGCAGTTCATCAAGGTGCTCTGGGGTAGATTGATGGTTTTTGTCCTTTCTCACAATAAGGATTACAGTCACAATGACTTTGCATTTGATTCACAAGAACCATGGAAGTCTGACTGGGTGCTGACTGTTTCAAGACAGTTGTGCTGCCAAAATGTTCACACTGGCTTACAGCCAGTATTTTCATTGCCAATATTATTTATATGAAATATAAATAATATATTTCCAGTTTTCACTTTTCTAGTTCTCATGTCTCCTCCAAGAAAAAGGAACGGGTAATTAATTCTTTCAGTGAATAATTAAAAAGTTCTAAAATTTGCTGCATGAGTATTGTCAGACATGTTGGAAATGCTTTATTCTACCAAAAGAATTTTTCCCAAGATACTACAGGATGTGATACACTACATACACAATGAAACTCATGAAATGTCACATTTTGTTGCAGAAGTCCATTCACTAAAATGTCTTGGTTTAGATACCTGATTTAACGGGATTTCTTTGTAAACTACAGCCTCTTTATCTTTTTTCTGTTAGTTTCTGGTGCACTTCATTGTCAGTTAGAAGAAGGTAAATACATAAGTGATGATGTGACAATTTCAGGAAATCAACTGAGTTTATTATCACAGTTTTGAGGAAATCTACTTTGAGGGTAGGACAAAGAAGCCACTTTTGTTTCATTCACGACAGAGAGAATACAACATTTAGAGAATATAAAGGCACTAAATGCTGATAAGCAAGAAAACTAAAATAACAGCTTGAAAAGTGTGAGGGAGAAAATAAAAAGTGGGATTAATTGCATTATTCTGAAATAGCTGCAGAGCAGTCAAATCCTCTTCTTGCAGTTAGGCCTTGTTCTCACTGAGGTACCAGTAATTTGGCCTAAGCACTGAAGCTTTTTATATTAAGCACTGGCACTTCATCCTATAGTCAGGTAGCAAAGACAAATCATTGTCTTCCTGTCAAGTATACTGGGAAAAAAAAGGATTAAGAGCTACAGTTTAAATGATAAGATTGAAATAGTCTTGAAAATGCAAACATTTGCTGGCAGAAAGACAGATGTAAAGCAAACACTCCATGATCTCTGTCTGATTTTAGAGGTTTTACAACATGTGATAGAAGACAAGAACTCCATTCTTTACCGTGTAATGTCTCAATAATTCCTGCTTTGTTTTCCTTCTTAGTAGACTGCTTAATGCTCTATCAGTTGCTGTCCTGGCTTAAAAACCACAAAGCTTTAGCCAAACCTTTTCTTCAGGTTTGATTCACAGATGTCTAAACAATTTTCTTTTGGAATTATGGTTTTGAATGGGAACAAAACACAAATAGGAGATGAAAACTGCATGTTTAATTTTCATCTCGATTACAGTTTCAGTGATCGAGATTTTTTGATTGCTATTTTGAGTTCTGGGAAAAGGACAAATTGGCTCAAAGCAAATGTTCATGTGCCATTGAACATACAAAGTATATAATGTATTTGATGTGAATTCACGTGGAACTATGAAAACAGTATTTTCCTCCTGTTTTTCACTCCGTCATTGTAGAAGAGGAATTCAATTTAGAGTGCAATTAGTCAGCAAAAAAGTCTCTTATTAAAAAAATAAGAAATAGAGAGGAATGAATATCCAGAGGTATCAGCCTGAGAACAAAATGAGAGCCACTGAGTCAAATTTGAATGTCTGAGTTAATACATACCTTTTTATGCCTTATTTCAGATTGACTAGAGTATATATCTCGGGAATGCACAAAATTAAAGCTTTGTTTTAGCAGTCTTATAAGGGCAAAATTACCTTTGAAACAGAGTAAAGAGAGAGAGATCTAAGATTTACAGGGACCAGACTTCAAAAAAAAAAAAGGAATTAACTGTGTAAGAATTGATTTATAGTACCCAAACTCATATCTTATAGTATTATCTTGTCAGCAGACACCAAAAACAGTTCCAGCAGGGACAGCATTAGAACTCAAGGGGAACTGGAATAATTAATCCCATCTGTTAGCATCCCAATCACTAGCAGTGATCAGATCAGGGCTCTCTTGAACAAATCAAATAGCTTTTCAAAGACTGTCAATTAACAGGAATCAGTTTAGAGAGATGTAAAAATTCAGTTCCATTGGAGATATCTTGTACTTCCAACATTCTCTAAGGCCAGAACAAAAGGTTTAAAACTCATCTCAGTTACTCCCATGTGTGACTTACATTGCAGCCCAGAACTTCATTACATGAAAACAAAGTGTTAAATCTTACTTAAGCAAAACAAAAGTAACATGTTTTCATTAATAATCCAGGATGAATTATGGTGCATATGGGAAATAATTATTAGTTTTCATAAAGACACTGTATCAGTTCACCAGATAATCTCACTGCATGGGCTTGCTTGTTTGAGCTTTGTTTTTATTTTTATTAAAGAAATTTAAGAATCACAAAATCACAGTCGTTTTGGGAGGGACCACAGTGGGGTCATCTGGTCCCCTCCCTGCTCCAGCAGGGCCATCCCAGAGCACAGGGCACAGCATTGTGTCCAGAGGGCTCTGGAATATCCCCAGTGAGGAGACTCCACACCCTCTCTGGACAATCTGTTCAGGGCTCAGTCACTGCCCAGGACAGAAGTTCTGCCTTCTGTCCAGGTGGAACTTGCTGGGGTCAGTCCCTGCCCGTTCCCCTGGTGCCCTTGCTGGGCCCCCAGAGCAGAGCCTGGGTCCTGCTCTGAGCCCTCCCTGCAGCCAGGGACACCCAGGGACACCCAGGGATGGGGTCCCCTCTCAGCTGGGGCTCCTCTGGAGGCTGAACAGCCCCAGCTGCCTCAGCATTCATTGACCTCTTACAAGGGCCAGTGGAATTGTGGATGTCATGTTTGCCTGGGTGTTCTCTGACCCAATCCTCCTTGACCAAAAGGGTAACGAAATCATCCTTCCTAGTTCCTGGGCCAGAGATCTCTAAGATCTGGTCTTGTCAGTGAAGATTGGTGCAAAGAAGGCATTCATTAACTCTGCCTCTCTTCCTCCCCTGTTACCAGGAACCCCTCTGCATTTACTAATGGGCCCACATTATCCTTTGCTTCCTATTAGTTATTGATGTATTTGGAAAGCCCTTTTGAGTTATCATTGACATCCTTGGCCAGCTTTAATTCTCACTGGGCCTTGGCCCGTCTAGAAGGAGAGCTGAGGACGCTGGTGTTAGTGTATGCAAATCTGAAAAACAGTTTAAACAGCAAAGTGCTTACAAAGGGCATGAACTTAAGTAGCAGGAGGGCTGGGTTCCTAGAGAATTTGACAGAGAAAATTCTGTGCATAGAGGATAACTGATGTTCTAAATGGGATTCTGACAAAGACTTTCCTTAAAACTGCATGACAGCAACCCCAGACTCTTCTTTTTTTTTTTTTTTTTTTTTTTTT
>VXAC01000680.1:396463-413448 GCA_013399225.1 Rhipidura dahli | reverse complement strand
TTGACCAGTGTTGAAATAGAGTAAAAGAAATAACAGTCCAAATCACCCTGTTGCAATTACTTGAGCAATGTGCTTTAAAACCCTCTCCAAGTGTGTCCTGTTCCTAGAGCTGCTGAAAGTGGGAGGTTGTCACCTGGATTTATGAGCCTGCCTATTGCAAAACATTTATGGGCAACTATAACTGATGGCCCCGAAAGGAAGTTTAAAAGTGATATTTAGCTTAAGTAGTCTGTCCCCTGCTCTCTACTGAAATGCAAGCATTGCTTTGTAGCTTCAGGCCATGAAAGAATAGAAATACATGACATGGAAAGTTCCTATATACTTTTTTTTTTTTAAAAATCTTCTTTCTTTGTCTTTTTCTTTTTCCTATTCCCAGGAGAATTTGTCTTTCAGTCATGGTCCGTGTCATTTTTCACAACTGAGTAGCTTTAGCCTAGTTATAAGAAACGCTCTTTCTGGCTATAAAAAATGAATAATACTTCAGGGATTTTTCTTTTTCCTTGGGTGGGGAGGAAGGGTGGGAAGAGAACCCAACCCCTTTGCTATCACCTAAGGCCAAAGGTCAGGTGTAATTTGTACATTTTACATTTTTAGCCAAATAAAAGTTGCTTTTCCAAGCAAGTGGCTCTTCAAAATGAAAAATTAGAAGAAAACAGTTGCCGTATTGAAAGACATAAAAACACTTTGAGGGAAAAAAATCTTTTCTGTTTAGGTGGGGTTTGTTTCTATCTTTGAAACTCTTGATAAAAAACATGTGAGCTATTCAACAAAAAAAAAAAAATTTAAATACCAATTAAACTACAATGTAGAGTCTTATTTTAAAAGAAAAGCAGTTGTGGTATTAGAGGGTAAGACAACAGAAATCCTACAGCATTTTTCTAAGATTGAAATGAACACTTATTCATATTAACAAACCTTGCAGATAATTAAAAATCCTTGAAAATTTTTAGGGTTTCTGTCCTGTAAGGGTGGAGTATTTGGAGTGATGGTGTGTGTCTTCCCAAGTAACCACTGCACTTGATGGGGCCCTGCTGCCCTGGAGATGGTTGAGCACCTGCGGATGGCAAGCAGTGAATTCATTCCTTGTTTTGCCTTGCTTGCGTGCACAGCTTTTTCTTTCCTTATTAAACTGTCTTCATCTCAACCCACGAGTTCTCCAGCTTTTACCCTTCTGATTCTCTCCTTGATCCCACTGGTTGGAGAGTGAGCTGTGAGAGGCTGTGAGAGGCTTGGGGGCTGGATGGGGCTCAACTACTACACCTATTTTTATAGATTTTTATGGGAAATCATCTTCAGTTAGGGCTGTGTGTAAATACTTCAGTTTCTCATTCCAGTGTGTTTTTCCATTCACTTCAGGCTAAGAAGAGATACAACATGTGTTTTCACAGAGGATCACTTATGGATAAGAATACGTCTGAGTTAGGATGCTTGGGCTTTCTTTTTCTTTCTTTTTTTTCTTTTATTTTCTGTTGTCAGTCACATAATGGAGCTAAGTTAATGACAAGACTGCTCACTCCAGACTCCTTTGGCAATACATGAGGCTCACTGGACTTGGTCTGAATATGATTCATGCTTTAAGATTCCAGATTTAAGATCTGGAACCATTCCCCTCTTGTATCAACTGTAAGAAGTCCTTTGGGCTATTAAAGCAAGAAGATTAAAGTTAAGGAAGATCAATCATGATTGAGCTAATATTGATTCCAAATTGGTTCCAGTTTCATCTTCGACAAAGTGGCAAGCACAGAGTGCTTGCACAGCTTTTCCTGCTTAGAGGCTGGTTTGTGGTGTTCAGATTGTCACCTTGTTTAGTTTTGGGTTTTTATTCCCCTATTCAGGATTTTTTGTTTGTTTGTTTCACTTTGATGAGCACAAAGGAAATTCAAGGCTCTTGATTGCTGGATGCTCCCTTTACCCTAGGGAGCCCTCCTATGAATGAGGAAATTCATTATTGCTAAAAGGATTGCTGTTGTAAACACTCCATCACCATAATGAGGGATGTACAGCCTCCTCCCCAGCACTTCCTACACGAGTTTAGACAGCACTGAATATGTATTTTATGGTAGTTAGTGTAATGCAAGAGAGAAAGTGGTGCTTCATCTTATGAAGTGACATCAGGTGCCCCCAGTGACCTTGGCTGAGTACCTTGGGACCTGGTACTGGGTTGGCTGAGATCCAGTTAGTGCTCCGGGTTGCAGCTCAGGTGGAAAATGAAATGAAATCAGAGGCAGGCACAAAAGGCATGTGCCCCCAGATCAGCAGCAAGGCAGAGCATTGGTCTCTCAGTGTGTCTGTGTGCTCCATCCCTTACTGATAAGGTACAGCCTGAGGGAAAGTCCTGTGTCTGCTGTTGGAGTATCCCTGGCGTGCAATAAAGTATTTGTGAAACACAACTGCTTCAAGACTGTATTTCAGGGAATCATGGATTCATTAAGGTTGAGAAAGAACTCCAAGATAATCAAGTCCAACCCTTAACCCAGCACTGCCAAGCCCACCACTAAACCTTGTCCTGAACTGTAAGAGCTACATGGCTGTGAGCCTTTCCAGGGATGATGATTCCACCACTGGACAGCCTGTGACAGTGCTTCATAACCCAAGTGAAGAAATTTTTCCTAAGGTCCAATCTAAACCTCTCCTGGTGACCCTTGAGTCCATGTTCTCTCATTGTCTCCCCTGTTCCCTGGGAGCAGAGCCCGACCCCCCCCGGCTGTCCCCTCCTGTCAGGGAGCTGTGCAGAGCCACAAGGTCCCCCCTGAGCCTCCTTTGCTCCAGGCTGAGCCCCTTTCCAGCTCCCTCAGCCGCTCCTGGGGCTCCAGCCCCTTCCCCAGCTCCGTTCCCTGCCCTGGACACGCTCCAGCCCCTCAATGTCTCTCCTGTCCTGAGGGTCCCAGAGCTGTCCCCAGCACTGGAGGTGCCTCAGCAGGGCTGGCACAGGGGACGGGCCCTGCCCTGGGGCTGTGGCCACACCCTGGCTGGGAGAGCCCAGGGGCCACTGGCCTCTTGCCCACTGGGCACCCCTGGGCTCATGTCCAGCCCCTGGCACCAGCATCCCCAGGCCTCAGCCATGAGGAAGACGATGATCCAAAGCACCTTCTCTGTTTCAAGGACCAAGGAGATTGATTTTACTTGATTTTATCTATTTTGATTTGATTATTCTATTGTTACCATCCCCTCTTTGCTGTGCCCATCCCTTCAGCTCAATTTGGCCGCTGTCTGACTTCGTCTGTGCTTTCAGTTATTGACACAGGAAGATCCTTCCACATAAAGGTGTGAGATGTTCTTGAAGCCACAGTCACAGAAAGATGTTACAAGGCCTGGAAAGGAAAGCTGACAGGAACAGTAGTTTCAACAGGCACAGAGATGCCTTCCTGAGGGCGTTGTAAGCAAAAGTGAAAATATCTCACGGTGAAAGACAGCAGAAAAAGAAATAGCAGGGAGTTTATAGAAACAGTGTTACATGCAACCACTTGGTTTTACTTCCAACAGGAAATTATTGCTCTTCTCTTTTTGTTTTCAGATCTGACAATAATGGCTGTCACTATTATGCAGCGTCCCATTTTCTTTTAATAACTGCAAAAACATAGAGAGACTTATTTTACAGCATTGATAAATCCTCAAGAAAATGAGAACACAATTAACCTGAACTGGTTAATCTCTTATACATCTTAATTCAGTGTATTTTCCTTCCTCAGAATGAGCTTGACCCCCACATAATAGCCAGTGATTGCAAGGCCTCTGATGAAGAGATAGACAGATACTTTCAGAGAGAGATAAGTGAATCCTGGAGAGCTGGAAGATTTGTAAATTCAGTTTCATGCTCAACCTTTCACCTAGCGCTCAAAAATCCCTCCTGTTAATATAAAAAATTATTCTCACAAAGAAATGAGAATGCATACCCCTAAAAAAAATCCAGCATATTTTTAGCTAGAAATAAACAGAAACACAGCCTATCTTCAGTTCTCATTCACAGCTTCTTTATTCTGCCTTAATGTAAATCACAATCAGGTCTTTGGCATTTATCTTCCATGCAGCTCATGCTGTGCCGTTTATTTTTTTTTCCCTCTTCCCCTCTTTTTAACCTTGTTTCTAATGGATTTTCTTTACCCTTTTATGCATTGGTGGAGATAAATCAGGAATGAACTTGGACCTGGTCTTCTTCTTTGTAGATGATGATTTGTATCATGAAAACTGGACAAAATCACTTGGAGAAATAGGCAATGTCAGTCAGGAATATAAATAGGAATTTTCTCCAGAAGGTGACTGGACTACGACTATAATTTTCCAAATAGTGTGCTTGTCCTGAAACAGAATACGTATAATCAGATCAAGAAACATAATAGCTTTTATAAGATCATTTTAATGGCCTTTTGTTTGTATGATTTGAGATGTGCCCTCCTCAAAACCGCTCTGAGAAAGGAAATAATAAAAGGTATTATTAGAAATGTATTGCTGCAAGTGCTTCCTGCAAGATATATCCAGATAATAAATTTTATAAACCCAAGCAATTTCGCAGCACTGTAATAATGTTAATCAAAATTAAAAGAATAGCAGCCTAAAAGTGATATCACACAGAATCCCACACAAAATGGGTCAGGCTGGAAGGGACCACCGTGGGTCATCTGGTCCCACCTCCCTGCTCCAGCAGGGTCATCCCACAGCACAGGATTGTGTCCAGACAGTTCTGGAATATCTCCAGTGAGGAGGACAGCACAACCTCTCTGGCCTCTGTTCCATCTGTGGTGACCCACACACTAAAGATGTTCTTGTACATATTCAGCTGGAATTTCCTTTTTAAAGAAGTGTCTAAGGTTGTGCTTGTGCCTGACACTGATACATGAATGCCTTTGCAGAGTAACAAAAACCTGAATGTTGTATCTTCTCTCCAGTCTGGCCCACAGCTTCCCAGCTTCCCTCTAACACTTCTGGAATTCAGGTTGCATCGTACCCTGAAAATACTTCAGCTGATGCAGTTTGGGTGTCTACTGCAATGTTTGTCTGGAACAAAACCTGAGCTTTCAAATCCTCCTGCAAAATGCAGGATGGCCTAGACAGACTGAAATGCATGAGAGGACAACCTCAGGTGGAATTCCAGCCTCCTGTGGTGTGGTACCTTCTCACCAGCTCGAACTGGGCTTTTGTGAGAGGCTCAGAGAAACTGGAGGTGCAAGTGCTTAAATATATATGTATATACCATAGAATCATAAAATATTCTGAGGTGGAAGTGATCCTCTCCAGGCCTGCTCTTCAAGGACACCCAGACCGTCCTAGGACCAAAAAGTATAAACCAAAAGCTTTTGAGAGGGGGGCAAGCTGAAACTTAGAGGAAAAACAACCCTGAAGCTTTAACGGAAGAATTAACCCTGAGATGCAAATGAACCAAACCTGTAGAAGTGTGAAGAACTCGTGGCCTCTCAGGGTCCATCTCGGGGCCCATCTTGGCAGAAGCTTCTGGCTCCCCAGGGTGTACCTTTGAAGGCCTTTCCAATAAATACCTACCTTCATTCCCTTATTTTTGTCTCTGTTTTTAGGTTTCAGTTTCAACAAAAGTTGAAACCTAAAGCATCAAAAGGGACCCACAGCAACCACTTAAGTCCAGCTCCTGGTTCTGCACAGGACTTCCCCAAGAATATGTCTACAGATCTGTTTGCATGTCTGTGTGCATATATACACGCATATATATACATAGAGAGAGAGAGAGAGAGAGAGAGAGAGAGAGAGAAAGAGAGAGATATACAGATAATTATTTTAGGTTCCAGAGGTAAAAAAAATGATAATTTGAGAGAAAATTTCTCCTCTTGGGAGCATAGGTTGACTTGCAGATGTGATATTCTGCATCTGTGGATATTAAGCTTGAGTAACAGGGACAGCCACCAAAATGTTTGCTGCACCTCCCGGTCTTTCCAGGAAGTTCTCCCTGTGGCTGTCTCCTTATTCTCTTTTGTCTGGTCTAATCTTTTTCATTTCCACAAATGTGAGGTGCAGACACTGCCATAATCCTCATGCCTCCCTCAGAATAATCTATTTTCACACCCCAGGCTTGTATTGTAGCAACCCAGACCTTGGGAACTCTTGAGATCTTGCATGAAAGCTTGATTATTTCTTATCAAAGCTGAGCATTGCCTTGTTCAAACCTCTGTGATTCGGGCACTGGACTAGGAGGTGATGGGAAAAAAGAATCTGGACTAGAGAAGGGTTTAATCACCGTTGTTGTGGGATGGTGGAGAATTGCCTCAGTTTTGGAGGCACATGCACGGTGGGGAGGAGGCTCTCGTTGGTTGCCCTGGCCCTGCACTGAGGACCCATGGTTCTGTTGGAGAGGTAATCCCACACCTGTGAAGCAGGTTGAAATCCTGTTTTGTGCTCTGTTGTTGACTCGAAGGGATGGCCCCACCTGAGTGATGGGTGTCACTGGGGTCTGCACGGGGTCCCCCAGGCCTGGGCTGCCTGTCACTGCTCTGTGCACAATGGGCAGAGTGACAGGCCCTTAACAACAACAGCTGCAGCAGGCAGCAGTCTAATAAAAGTAATCCTGTTTGCAGCCTGCCTTGAGATGTTCCTGCGAGTTGAAAAGTTCACCTCTGGCAGTTTCCTGGGCTTGTCACCTTTTCTGCCATTTCCCTTGCATGTAGCTCAAAGGAGTGGGGTTTCATTAAATGGGAAATAGAAATAATAAATGAAAAAAAAAAAAAAACAAAAAAAACCCAAAGCATGCTCATGAGTATGGCAGGAGTCCCATCTCTTGGAGTTTAGTGGCAGCACATTTTTGTCTGCCTGTCAGAGAGACAAAGCCGTTCGTATAAGCCTAATCTACAATATCACATATCCTTTTTATGTGGCTGATATCATTATCTCCTATCCATGGGCATTCAATCCTAACTTAATTAACTTGGTGAGCAGAAGCATTGTGCCGTCGCGCAGTCAGTGTCTGTTGCGCTCTCAAACCATCCTACCCAGCTGGGTACCAAGACTTTTTACCTGCCCACACTTACTTTTGATCTGTGTGGCATACAATAAATCCAGCCAGCAACCCCAGAGAGCCTGGCTCTATTTCATCACTTTGAGCAATGGACTGACAACTTTTTTTTTTTCTTTTTTTTTTTTTCTTCATTCTTTTCTGTAAAATTAAAAGCCTTCTGTGCTCACCAGATGAACTCAAATAAAGTCTTATTTTTTCACTCTTCAATTGAACACCCTCTTAGAAGCTCAGAACTTAGGGACTGTGAATAACTGCTGGAATGGCACATTAATATTCACACAGCAGTAGATTCGAGTTTCAATTATGTAGCTGTAAAAAATAGAGAAGAATCTGGTCTGACATCGTTTGGCACTCTAATGTGAATGAGAGAGACATTGGGATGGATTGATGAGATTTTTAATTAAGGATATGGGCACCCTGAACCTGACCTTTTTCTGAGGTTTGAATGATTTCCAGGAAACAGCATCTCCCCTGTTCCCTTTCCATCAGTGTTTTCTCATCCTTGTTGTATTCTGATCTGTCACATTTTAAATGGAGAGGCAGAAGTGCTAAAATATTACAAAGAATCCTCCTAGTCTGGAAGACCAAAATCATAAAAATAACATCTTAAAAATAACATCCTTCCAGGCTATAGGAAACGAGGGAAAGACTCTTGATAGGTTAACAAACCTCTTTACTAAATCATCTTATATTTTCAAAAAATTTCAACTAAATTTTTGATATTTTCAACAAACCTTAATGGAAATATCGTCCCACTCTCTCCTACCCCAAAAAAGGAAAAACCAAAATTCTTCATAAATGGCACTTAAGCAACCAAAATTTGATAACAACTGAATAAAGTAAATGTTTTCAATTGCAATTGCCACCTCATATCCATACAAATTACAACTAAAATAAACATTATGTAAAACTTAGATGGTTCTGGTTTAGAAAAATTCATTGTTTTTGCTATAAAATCAAGAATAATAAAAAAGCCTTTTTTTTTCATTAATAATGTATTTGCAGCTATATAAATATGTATCAAACTATTGTCATCAGACTCCCTTCAACAGCAGCACTAAGAATCAATGACATGATCTTCCTTGTGGCATCTCTCTTGAATAGTTATTACTTAAATCTTAAGGTCTTATTTCAGGAGAGAGAGAGAAAAAGAGGAAAGACTGGAGAAATCTGAACAGCTGTCAAGAGGGAGGGGACGAATTTGTTTCAAAATCTTCTGTGGGGCTTTGTTATGGGACAAATTAAAATTAATACTTCTCAGTCTCTGTGGGTAATGATAGCTGTGCCTCACAGATTAACTAATGTTAAAAAAAAAGAGCCATTTTTCTTTCTAGTTGTTTTTGCAGGAAACATGTATTGAACTTTAGGTGAGAGTGAAGGACTATGTTTAGATACAGATCTACTTTGAGATGTTAAGCTGTGCTTCATAAGTCTACATCTAATTGTGGGAAGCAGAAGAGAAAAGTCAGTCTGTCTTCCTAAGAATTCATTATAAAAATTGCTCTTTAAACTTCTGACACCACAATAGCTTTCCAAAATAATATTTTTAATTGAACTTAATTTTTATGTGTTCAGATTTGATCTAGGTCTTCTCAAACCTGAACACGTAAAAGTTAAGTTCAGTTAAAAATATTATTGACTAGAAGATGTACATGTAACCTTATTTCTGATTATAATCACTAATTCCCGCAACAGAATAATTTGACTGTAATGCTCAAATATAAATTTAAATATTGTAACACCCATGTGATGTAAGCCAGGCATTTCTTTAAGCTGCTTCTAGTGCCAGCTAGTGCTACAAGATCTTCTAAATATTGAAAACAAGAATGATCTTGCGGAGAATTGGGGAACACTAATTTTTTTGAATGACAAAAATAGGGAATACATGTGCTAAAAGCAGAAAGAAAAGGTGATTAAAATAGTGTATTCAAAATTGGGTGATTCGAATAAAAATGGATTTTAATCAAACTCTGGGCAAAAAGCTATTCAAACATCTGTCACTTTGGAATTTATGCATTAAAAATGCAGTGGATCAAACTTGCTTGATAGCAATGAGTTTATGTAAAGACTTAGCAACTTCTAAGACACCATTATCTTTACTTTGTTACTATATCTATTGGCTGAAAACTACAGGTTAGGATGTGTGTTGGGAGTCCACTGGGGGACATTGCCAGTCATGCTTTCCACCTAGTGAACTTGGTGAACTGGGTGAATTGTGATTACCCAGAGGAGATAATGATGCTAAAACTGGCACAGATGAAGCTGGTACTTTTTAATTTTACTCTTTCCTAATTTATTTATTCCCAAAATTGATTATTTCAGAAACATATTCACTTAACTTTTTAATTGCTTGAAACTACAGACCAAATCATCTTGGTTATATTTACCTCACGATATCTGGACAAAGTGGTTGTATAAGTTTCTTTCAGTAGTGGATACTGAAAACATAAAGGTTGTCAAACTCACTTCATCCTATTTTAATATATATGTCTGAGGCCACAAAAAACACCCTGGAGGTCTTGGTAGCTCTCTTTTGAGGACACTCTGAACCTGGGTAGTGACTTTATGTCAAATTTTTGGGGTGGCTCACTAAATGTCTATTAACTGTGAGCTCTGTCAAGTGCTCCATTTCCCTCTTCCAGTGTTTTTTTGATAACACCTGTGTCATACCTGACAGCAGTGTCTGATTCAGAAGTTTTGTCTAACAGTCCTAAACAAGTGTCTGTGAAATAGCAACTCCTGCTCTTACAGCGGGGGACAGGTGAAAGCAGCTCCACTGCAAACTTCCTGAGGAAGGTGCTTGAAGATAGAGTTGAAGCCTCTGGCCTTCAGGTGAGCTTTCTTACTTAGATATACAAGTTAGGTGAGGAAGGCAATAATCTGTAAGAGTTTTTAGTTGGAATCCTTTATGGGTGCCTAATTTTGAGGATAGGAGCATGACTGAGAGGCTCCCCTAACTAGATGAGTGAAGGATTTTTATTTATTTTCTGCTTAAATCCCTCTGCTGGAGTAAACTGCCTTTTCAGTTACCTTGGTTTAGCTTGTAGCCTGAAGAGGAATGAAGACAAGAAGTTAAATAAAGCTGCTCCTTTCTATTCAGCACAGCTGAAAACCAATCCCACACTGAATTGCTGCAGGTTTCTTCCCAGATCTGTCTGGTGGTCCCTGGGACACTGCAGCTGTCTCAGCTGACATCTCTGCAGCAGGAACAGGGGCAGCTGGGCTGGACTGGGTCATCGTGGAGCTGGAACTAGAGGTTATTTCCAAAAACTCTGTCAACTCCACCACATTTCCCTCTCTTAATTTACTGTGCACGAGCTGCTGGGGATGCACAAGCTGCGCAGCTGTGAGATGCTTCCCTCTCTGTGCCTTTCTCTGTCTGTGATAAGGACATGCCCCAGGGATTTTGGAAATGTTCCTCACACCACAACTCGCTGTGGTGCCTACACCTGAGAAAGCTCAGTGAGTGCTGGATTAGGGCCCAGCAGCCCCCAGGGAAGCACTGAATTTGACTGTCATTACCTCATACCAGTGGGGCTGTGGTGAGTCTGACAGCTGATTTCCTACAGGATTCCATATTTCACTTTTTTCCTAGTAAGAAACAAAGCCAAAAATCCACCCTATTTGTTCACATTCCCCCAAACAATAGCTGGCATAGTTTTCTTTGGCTCACAGACTTCTCCTTAGAGCCATGGTTTTCACCCACACAAAACTTTAGAAGTGAAAAGAAGAAAATGCAAAGAAGGAAAACTCAACTCCGCTGCATCTAATACAGTAATGATCTAGTCTCTCCCTTGCTTCACTGGAGAAAATTAGTGTCATGGTGATGAAATCCAGCTATATCACAATTTCAAGTGATGCACTAGTAACCATGGCAACAAGGTATTCCCTTCCAGTAAATGCCTGTAATGGTGCTTTTAAGATTGTACATCAAAGCCAAAGCATGGCGTTGAATCACCCTGGAGCAAGTACTGACTTCAAAGCAAAGAGGTCAGAACAATGGGTTATTCATAAACAGAAAATAATTCTTTTCCAATTTGCAAATTTTTTTTTTTTTTTCCCTTTACAAGGCGCCCTGAAATAAAAGCGGGAGCAATTCAGTGGATCTTGCAATATATTTGTGTGCTCTGGGATTACTGTAGCAGCTCCTACGGTCTCCTGGCTTCCTACACAGCTTCTGCTGCTCTCCACGGGCTGGTGATCACTGCTGTGCCTCTGAGCTCTGTAGCAGGCAACGTGATTTAGTCTGAAAAGGGGGAGTGTAAAACTTATAGGAATGGATGGTTGAAGTCTTCTAGTCTGGTCAGGTATTCCGCTACACTTGTTGTGAAATTTTAACAGCAAATTGAAAAGCTAGGTGGTGGAAAAGATGTAGTAGGGAAAAAACCAGTGCTTAAAATGGCTTTAAAATAAAAAATAAAACAAAAAGATATTGATGTCTGAGGAATATTAATGTTTCTCAAGGAATATTGAACATATTGCTAATAAATCATGGGACCATTAAGACTGGAAAAGACCTCTAAGTCTCTAACCACTGCACCAGCACTCCCATACTGACCACTAAACCATGTCCCACATTTAAATGTCTTTTAAATACCACGGGAAATGGTGAGTCTACCCTGCTCTGTTCCAGCACTTGATCACACTTACAGAGAAGAAATTTTACTTATTATTCAACCTAAACATCCCCCGGCACAATTTGAAGCTGTTCCCTCTCCTCCTGTCCCTGTTCCCTGGCAGCAGAGCCCGACACCCCGGCTGTCCCCTCCTGTCAGGGAGCTGTGCAGAGCCACAAGGTCCGCCCTGAGCCTCCTTTGCTCCAGGCTGAGCCCCCTTCCCAGCTCCCTCAGCTGCTCCTCATCAGAGCTGTGCTCCAGACCCTTCCTCAGCTTTGTTACCCTACTCTGGACACAGTCCAGAAAATTTCACAAAGCTGAAAAGGCGCTCGAAGAAAAATTCCTTGATACAGAGGAGAATTCTTACATCATCCATGCATCAGTGAGGCCAGCTGCCTTTCCTAAAGCCTGAAGCTCCATGTTTTTCCTTAGTAAGAGGACTTCTGTTAAAAACCATTTCAAGACTTAATTTTCTCTGAAATATTTTATTTTCACTGCTATCTGTTTACAGAGGAGTATCCTTTACTATGTGGTGAGTAATGTCTAGGTCAGGACACTGATGCTTAGGAGGATTTTAATTATCAGTAACTTTGGAGAATCTAATGTGCTCATATTTGGTAACATTTGGCTGAATATCTGAAATGGCTTACTAAGAGGTCAGAGGTTTTTTAAATGATTGAATTCCTTATGTGGTAGATTCTGCAAATACAGAGACTTTTCCTTTAGCTCTGTGCATATTTATGTGTGTGTAACAGAAAACCTGCCACAATTCACTGTTAGGGGCATTTGAGTAATTGAAGGACTTAATAATATTTTTTAATGCCTTGAGCACACATTTTAAGATTTTTTCCACCATTGGTAAACAGAAACCAAATAAATTTTGAAAACCTATAAATGTTTAGTGATAGAGGATACTAGATTATCAACTTATGTTTTTTGTCAATCTGCTGAAGACAGAAACTTTAAACTAGCCATACCTTGGCAAAGACTGTTTCCTTTCTTTGTGTTCATCATGACACTATTAATATCAATGAAGGGATGATGTCAGATTTGGCACATGTAGGGAAGTAGTTAAAAATCATACACAAAAAAACCCCTCAAACAAAGAAAGACAGTAGCAACAACAGACCTGAGCATAAATCTGAACCTACATAAGCTTTAGAAGATGAAAAAATTTAAAATTATGTTGGAATGGTTGGAAATTAAGTTGGTATCACATTGAAGAATGTGATATGAAACTTTCTAACAGGTACATCTTGTGCAATCACAGAAGGTCTTGAAAGTCAATGAATTCAAATGAAATTACATGAGAAGCCTGCAGCTCAAAACACATGAAGAATAAGTGCTAAGTATCATCTACTCATTGGTCATGTCAAGCAGCTGAAATCTTTCCCTTCAGGTTTTCAGTGACATTCTTTCCCTATTCAGCTCCACTCTCTAAACCCTCCTTGCCACAGCCCATCTACAGCGTCGCAACGACGGCCAAAGCTCAGAGTGAGGGTTCTGTCCTCTGCTGACTAATTCTATCAGGTTTCTGTGCAGTTTTTCTTGCATGTGTGTGTTTTTCTTAACTAGATGAGATGAGATGGCAATTGATTTTTTCCAAAGGTTAATACTTCTTACTGCTAAGTCGCCAAACCTATTTAAACAAAAATAAAAATAATGCACCATTTGAGCCGTTCAACCAATCTTTATCAAAGTGGTGAATTACACAGTGGCCATACAGAAATTAATCTTTGTAAAACTTTTGTTCAAAGAATGTCATGTGTTGCCCTGTGCTACTCAAAATTGTGGTTGTTTTGACCACAAGAAGGCTGATAACCATGGCTCAATAATTGTGCACTTATGCTGCTGCTTGTCTGCTTCTCATTTGAGAAACGCAACTTAATTAGAATTCCAATTTGCTTCACAGAAAAAGCTGCCAAGCGCAAGATCTGACATTCAAAACAAAATCAATACTTTTGTAGAACATTTAAGCATCTTGGGTAATATCACAGGACTGAAGTAATTTGTGTCGTGTAGTAAAGCTCTAATTAAAGATGCGTCAGGAGTAGGAATTGTATTTCTTCATTATTTAGCCTGTGCTTTACTGTTCGGTTCATACAAGGGTATTGATTAAATGTACATGTTTATTATGGCTCCCCCCTCCAATCATGAGTGTGAGAAATGAAAGTTAGGGTAGATGAAAAATATTCACTGCTTGTCAGGTATAAGAGACACTCAAGGTCAGATGCAGATAAGGAGAAGCAAGGAAATGGAAGGGTTTTGTTTAGTTAGTGGTGAGCTACAGATTAATATCTGATTTTTTTTTTTCTTTCTCCAAGTAATATGTCTGAATGTCTGGCAAGGGAATAAAGTATCAGTACAGTTCTTATCTGTTTAAAGAGCATTAGATCTGATGAGCTCATAATATCTGTATCTAAAAGTTTCTTTAGCCTGTGAATTGACTCCTTAAGGTCAAATTATGAAAATTCATATGGATGGCAAGATACCTCACTCTAGAGATAAATCTATTTATCCCAGAGAAGAAGCTAATGAATTAAAATATAATTTGATATTAACTAAAAGGGGTAGCAGTGACTTACAAAAACATCATATTTGCCCCCTCTCCGCCTTGACAAAGATATCTGCCAAACCTTAAAAATTACCATTTCAGGAAACCTTTCCAGTAACATTCTTGAAGTTCCAGAAATTCATTTGTCATTAAAAACACTTTCCTTATGTTTCCTTTCTGTTATTTAAGCCTTCCTTCTCAGGTATTCTACCTTGGACCTGGAGCATTTACTATTCCTTTTCTCACTACTGCATTTTTTAACGTGTTGGAAGCCAATTAACCTGTTCTTACCAAGCACTTGGTGGAATCTTTCTCTCAGTCCTGAGTTAATGCCCCTTGAGAATCTGAGGACTATATGTTAGAGAGATCTATATGAGGTCTCTAGGTTGCCAAATGGAGGAAGGTAAACCCATCCAAAAAAAAGTTTTGACTCCTAAGTGTTATTAATGGAAGAGGGAGGAAGCTGGGATTAAGCATTTTGTTTTAGAAAGCTTTAAAGACTTTATTCCATGTGGCAATAGAATTCTGAAGAGAGAGAGGTAGAAATAATACAGAAAGTAGAGTTACACAGGTCATCTGGTTGTCTGTGGCTGAAAGACAAGAAATGAACAAGTAAGCCCTTGGGCTTCTTAAGTAATTTTGAAGAGGTCAGGCATCAACTTTGGAGATAAGACCATTTGATTCAAAAGGAACTGAACGGCTATTTCAGTGTGAAGAACTGAGGACGATAAATACACTGTCAGCAGTAGAAGCGAGAAAAAAAATCCAGAGTTTCTTTCTTTGGGTTTTAACAGAACTGGGAGGCTGAAGACTTACCACTCCTGGTTAACATGGAAGAATATGATAAGAAATAACTGCAGAAGGATTAGTTCACTGCTTACTCTTTTCTACCGGTCTACATCCATGTTGGAAAATATAAAGCTGTGTCTGAATTGTAAATAATTAAGGATTTTATTCATGGGCCTTCACCCTGATGCCTTTTACAAGCCAGATTTCCCAGGCAATGCTCTTTGGTCTCCAGCTCTAGCTCCAGGTGTGCAGAATCTCCCTCAGGTCACAGAGTCATAGAATCATAGAAACACAGAATCACAGAATGGTTTGGGCTGGAATGGCCATTAAAAAGCAACTAGTTTCAACTCCCTGTCATGTACAGGTAAACCTTCCACTATCCAAGGTTGCTCAAAGCCCCATCCAGCTTGTCCTTGGGCACTTCCAGGGATGGGGCACCCACAGCTTCTCTGGGCACCCTGTGCCAGGGCCTCACCACCCTCACAGGGGAGAATTTCTTCCTAACATGTAACCTAAATTTCCCCTCTGTCAGTCTGTACCCATTATTCCTTGTCCTATCACTATAGCTCCTGATGCACTATAGTTCCTCTCTGTCTTCCCTGTTGGCCCCCTTCATATGCTGTGAAGGAAAATTCTGTGAGGTCTCCATGCTCCTTCTCCAGGATGAAAAGCCCTAAATTTCTCATCCTGTCCTTAAAGGGAAGGTGCTCCAGTCCCTTTACCAACCTCACAGCCTCCTCTGGGCTTGCTCCAACAGTTCCATATCCTCCTTATCTTGGGGGCAATAGGACTGCATGCTGTATCCAGGTAGGGTCTCACCAGAGCAAAGAAAGGGGAGAATCTCCTCCCTCCATCAGCTGGCAGATCACGGGTCCTCTGAGATCTACCAGTGCCTTCTCTGCTTTTTGGATACTTGAGAATGTCTCAGATGGCCTCAAGTCCCATCAGTGTGGGCAACCAAAAGAAATCTTAAGGCAGTGGCAAAACCCTGGTGCTTTGGGAGAAGCGCCCTCACAAGAGCCAAAGCCCTGGTGAGGAGGTTGAGGTCCAATCCCAAAAGCAGTGTCACTGTATCAGCAGAATATTACAAGGACAATTGACTTTAGCTTGTGATTACCTCTGGGGTTCCTGCATGCAGCTAGCAGGGCTGTGATGTTGAGGAAGGCTTGATAGAAATTTCTAGAAACATATTTGGAATGTATGGAACAAGAAAATTTCTGGAACACACATATTTAGATGCATTTTAATGAAGTTTTAAGACATGGAATCCTTCAGAGATGAATCTGTTCCAGTTCTAGAATCAGAGTCTGTCAAAATTCAGAAAACATTACTAAAAAAAATAGTTTACATTGAAAATTTCAATAATTTCAATTTTCTGGAATTCCATGATATTTCCTGTGTCATTGGGTCTGGGGTGACCCTGCTAAAGCAGAAAAGTTGGACCAGGTGACACAGGCGTGGTCCCTTCCAACTTGACCCACTCTGTGATTCTGAGTTTCAACAAACAAAGCTCAGGGATATTAATGCAAGGGCAATGTGTATATCTTTTGTTATACAGACTCAGTGGGGAGAAATCTTCCGAATCTGCTTGCACAGCTCCTTGTTCAGTGGTGTTCTACTTCAGCATCACTTTTTTTCCTAATTGGATTGCAATAAAAATGCTAAATTCAAGAATTTATACAGTTCAATTCGATCACGGCTCTTGTTTTCTTTTACTTTCCTTTTAAATGTGATGATAATAAAGAGCACAGATGAAATTTTCTTTAATATCTTTAAAGAAAGTATCCTTAATAGCTGAGTGTTTAGGGAAAGTGCAGTTTTTAAGCAAGGTGTTCTATCAAAAGAGGCATCTCAGAAAAAGACAAATTTGCTTCTAAGATAACTGGGCAAATGGTGATAAAGACTGCTATTCTCTCAAAGGAAGAAAGGATAAAAAGTGAAATAATGCTAAGATTTTCTTGCTAGAAAGATAATATTTAGTAATAAAATCAGAGAATATAGAGCTTTGGGAGTTTGATTTTTTGGGTTTTTTTTTGGTTTTTTTTTTTTTTTT
>VXAC01000680.1:366041-387512 GCA_013399225.1 Rhipidura dahli | reverse complement strand
GTATAATAATAATAGTAAAGATAAAATAACTAGAACACACAAAACAAATGATGCACCATGCATTTGCTTACCAACTGCTGATCAATGCCCAGCCATCAGCCCCTGGCCAGCTTCCCCCCCAGTTTGTTCATTGAGCATGATGCCATAGGGTTTGGAGCATCCCTTTGCCCAGCGTGGGACCACTGTCCCAGCTGTGTCTCTTTCCAGCTCTTTTTTCCCCCTCAGCCTCCTCGCAGGAAGGGCAGGATGACAAGCTGAAGAATTCTTGACCACTGCTTAACAAGAATTAAAACACCAGTGTGTGATCAACGTTATCCTCACCCCAAATCCAAACCAAAGCACTGTACCAGCTGCTGGGAAGAAAATTAACTCTACCTCAGCTGAAAGCAGGCCATTAGTTTTCCTCTTGCTAGGATAAGAGGATTTCTAGGATCTTTCTAAGCAGTTCCATGACACAATTCAGCAAGCTTGAGATGATTTGTTCACTCATGTTACCTATCTCTAGAAAACCTATTTCATAGTTTATTTACATGACAAAACTAGACTGATTCTCTAAAATTCATAAGGCAAATAAATTCACTTGATCTAACATAACGACTTATCAAAAGATGTTAAAAGTGATATTTTTTTAAAGGATTGAGATTAAACAGTTGTGGTATGGAGTTACTTTTGATACTAAGAAACTGATTTGCATTTTCACATAAACCCCCATTGTATCAGAACTTCCTCATGAAAACCCATTTATCTGTCTCCTGTCACTTCCTCTTATGTCTTACACTTCAGATTCTCAAGGGCAAGATTGCCATTTGTCTTCCCACAATACCCTTGTGATTTAAAACTTCCCCTGGTGTCATCATCCAAATAATGATACCTCAAGAAATCACAAGCCCTGAATTTTTTTCAGATATTGGTTTCCTTTCCTTTATTTCTTGCAACTAAAGTTAAATCTATACTTTTACACATGATAATTTATTCAGATCTCATGCATTTTCAATCTGTTGCATAGCCTGTACTCCTTTTACTTTTTTAAAAAAAATTTTTAATGATGAAATTGACAAAGGCTGTGAATAGAAAGTTATAAAGGAGCTAGTGTGATAAAAGGGAAACATTCCTGTAGTCTAGGTGGGGAGGAAGCGATTTGTGCCTTCTCTGGCAAACTCCATCAGCTTTTCTCCCCCTTAATGCTGCAACGCCTCTGAGTAGGTCCCTGACACAAAGGCTGCATTACCCACTGATGGAAGAAGCAGCTATTACTGGTCCATGCTGCTGCCCAGGGGCAGCTATAATTTCACTCTGTGCCTGTGTGTGTTTCACCTGCAGCCTCTCTGAGGGGCTCATCTGTATGCAGCGAGGCTGAGAGCGGGGCCAGCACACATCCTGCCCTCGTCCGCGGCATGTCACAGTGCCAGCACCTAGGAAAGGCATTAATATTTATGGGGAGAGAGCACAAAGAAATCAAAGCATCTCTGTCTGCCTCTCGATTTATTCCGCTCATCATAAATTTAATTTTGGAGGAACTTTTGGAGGGGTAAGCCCCGCGCCTGTTACAGCGAGGCAAGGAATGCACACGTTTGATATTTGACTGTAATTGAGAAAATCCATGCTGATTTTTCCTTCTGTGAATTTGGGATTCCCTCCACCTTTTCAAAATTTAACACATTTTAACATTTGTTCTAATTAAAAAAAAAAAAAAAACAACAAAACTTTTTCCCTCATTAAGGAGGAGGTAAAAGGATATCCTCTTTCTCCCCAAGTCTGGAGACCAGCTGTGCAGAACCAGGTTATCAGAGTCCATATGCTTGCAGCACCACTTCCACATGAAACCATCCCAGAGCTTCACAGCAAATCATTATTTCCTCCTTCCCACACCAAGAAATACAGAATGACCAAAAGCCGTGTGTTAGTGCTCAGGATAATTCCTCCTCATTTTCCCTCTCCACTGCTGTGTTCTCTGCAGAAGAAGCTGGAGTTGAAATGTTTCCTGTGGGTAAATGGAATTAATACAACCCCGGTGTGGGATGTCTGAGCTATGGTCTAACAGCTGAATGCTGTGACCTCCCTGTGCTCTGGGGGATCTGAGTGGCTAATGAATCACCAAAACTCTTAAGGTGAGCAAACAGTCTTGTGTAGACATCTCTTCTGCTGCAGCGGGCACAGAGATGTTTCCTGCAAGGAATGACTTGTTCACCCAGCCAGCAGAGTAAGGTTTTAGAAATTGAGTTCAAGTCCTTTGCCCCATCTCTGTGTCCCTGAGCCCCTGACTGCCCTGCACATAATGAGTGGTGCATTCTGAAAAACAAGGATTGTCTCTTGCCTTGTGACGGTCACAAAGCGTGTAAAAGGCTTTCGAAAAATGATGAATTTTGTTTATTATAAGAAAATGGGATAGATGTGCTCTGACTATCACTAATTAAAGGCAAGCAGGCAGGCTTCTCTTCCCCTAAATGTGGTCATCTCCTCACACACAGTCACATAACGAGGCACAAGGCCTGCATGGCATCCTGTGCTGGCAACTTCTTTATCCCTCTGTAGTTTTTTATAGGAAGGGAATGGGCAAAGCTGAATATGCCACATACATACTTCTGGTTGCCATATAGAGAGGAAAATTCCCAGTGGCTTGGAGTACTAGAAAGTAACCTGGACAGGAGGGCAGAGCTGTGGTAGGGACCAGGAACTGGAGCCAAGGAAGGCAGCACAAGCTGTTGCCAAGACCCTGCTTCTGAGCACAGAGATAAAAGCCTATTTCAACAGCCCTGGCAGGGGAGGTTCAGAATGGACATTAGGAAGCACTTCTTTACAACAAAAAAGGGTGGTCAAAAACTGCAACACACTTCCTAGAGAGCTGGCCAGTTTCTTAAGCCTTTCAGTGCTTAAGAGGCATCCAGACAATGCCTTTAAGAACATTCCCTGACCTGGTTAGCTCTGAATTGGTCAATCAGTTGGATTACATGATCACTCTAGGTACCTTTGAACTGAAAATGCTCTATTCTTCTCTTCCTTCTTTCCTTAGTTAAAGAATTCAGGTATTCCCAAGATCTCACAAAGGTTTTGGCAAAGGCAAAGGTTTTTCTGCTTTCTGTAGGAAGTCTCAGCTTTCAGCCCAGATGCTTCCAGGTGGTCTCCAGAGCTGCAAATCTCTTCCAAGTCACACTGCCTGCAAGCCATAGGATTATTAAAAAGAGGGTTTGCCTGATTCACAAAAAGTTCAGCCCTTGACTGTCTGTCAAGGCTACCACGACAACAAAAGGCTCAGAAACATTATGGTTCATTCATTAGCCCTGAATCCTCTGAGCTGCTTGACTACACCTAAGGAATTTCTCATTTAATGTGAAATGAACTCCTTCAGCTCCATTCCCAGGCTCTTGGGTCTCAGACTGACTCCCATTTGTGAAATATACTTTGTCATTTCAGCTGTTCAAATTCTTCTTGAAAATTTATCAGCTCAGTTGCAAAATCTACTGCACTTTTTCTTCATGGTAAAAGGACAGAAAGTTTATAAACACAGTTCTCTACCCCTGCAAATAACACACCTGAATGACTTCTAGTTTCCAATGATGCATTAAGATTTTTTTTAAAAAATATTATTTTAATGTTTTGGTTTTTTTTTTCTGTTTTCTGATGGTTTTTAATGTCTTGGAGCATGAAAGGCAAACCAGCTGATCTCTTTAAGGATAGGCCACCTTCTACACTAGTAGACACTTACAAGGATCATGAAGTCTTGTCAATGATCATATCCTAAATATCTGGTTTATTTAGCAGCCCTCTGTCCTTAATACCCTAAACCATACTGCACAATATGCTCTAGTAGTCATGGTGGTGTTTGGTTAATGGTTGGACTTGATGATCTTGGAGGTCTTTTCCGACCTTAATGATTCTATGATTCTATCTTATTCTATTTATTTCTCCAGGTAAATATAAAACCTGTTGACCAACATCTCTGTGTGGCTGCAGTTTTCCTGCTCTCACAGCTCTGCTGGAAGCAAAAGTGAGCTGACTCAGGGTTTGCTTCCAAGAAGTCAAAGGTTTGGAGCAAAGATCTGCATGTAGTTACGTATTTTAACTATGGCTAGCACCTGGTGACATGAACCCTGCTTTTAATTTGCTACCATCACATGAATAAGTATTTCATAATGATACTGTCAGCAGCAATTCGAGCTTATATGCCCCTGGAATAAAAATTTGGTTCATCTTCTTTTTGGGGCCCCTAACTCATTGTTCTCTAACATTGTCAGCTTTAGTCCCCAGAAATCAGCCTTCCCTGAGAACAGACTGTGTCTGTTATTTTGGAAGGACAATGAAACATGAAGCCAGGGCCACAGCTTCTATGATGATTTAATTCTGTGTTACTTACATATCAACATAATGCTTTTTTTTTTCTTAACAAAGTATTGCAAATGCATGATGGCTCTGCATACACACTTGGTAGCCCTGGGCAATAGTCATTTAACTTGTTTACCACATGAAATTGCTTTGTTTTCTCTACCTTTTTCCTAATTTAAGGCAGTAAACATACTAAATTTAGTATTGAAAAAAGCTCTCTTCAATTTGCAAATTCAGGCACTGGAAGAAAGGACTTAAAAAAAATTAAAAGCCAGCTAATTCCATTGCTCCCTTTCCTGCTGTAGCAATAAACTGTAAACCTTCATGAAAATTAACATTTACTCTAGCTAGGTAGTAAAACAGCAACATCATATTTGCTAGATTAGTCCTACATTTTCTCCCTTGGAAGGAAAAGTCTGAAATTGCCCTCAGCAAACCCAGAAAAATAAGAAAGATAATTAATGAAAATATTTATAAGAGTGATAGCTCAAAAACCTATAGATAAAATAAGTGTGAGCCCAGATAAATGCTGAGTAATCTGGGATCCACATCAGAAAACCATTGTATGTTTACACATTTGACAGCTTGTGTTCCAGAGACTTGAGATTAATTAAGCATGGAAAATGCACAAGCTTCTCAAAACATTGTTCTCCAATCAAAGTTTGGCATGTCCTGATAAAGCCAAAACCAGCAGTGACCACACTGAAATGTAGCTTATGCTGGAAGGAGACAGTGATGGAAAACTTGAAAACATACTGGTAGCAATTACTGTTAATTATCAATATTATAATTCTGGTATTAATATCTGTTTATTCAGAAAAAAAAAAACAAAAAACAAAAAACCAAACCTGACAGGTATCCCCCTATAAATAATGATTTTACTTCTATATTTGCTTACACTGCAGAGTCATTTTTAACTGTGCATCCTGTAACAATGAAGACCAAACAAGGAGATAAATCCCTAAGTATAATTTATCTCCAGAAAACACCAAATGAATAATGATACAAATCCACATGTATATATTTATTTTTATCTTAATTTACAATCAGGAAATCAATATGATTATTTAGGAAGCAGATTGTCTAGTGTGCAAAGAAAGAATGGTCAAGTGGTTAGCGGAAAAAAGTTGTAGTAACAGAAAAACATCCATTTCTTGGAAAGGCTTCTCCCTTCTCTTTCTTTTTCATAGTGTTCAGATTTGATCCCAAATAATGTTACATTGTTTTTCTTTACTGTTGCTCCATTCAAGCATCAACTGATGATTTGCTTTGAGGTATGAGAAAAAATAACAATACTAGTAATGACAGCAGCAGTAGCAGTTTGAATATACTTTATTCACATATTTATTATTAGCAGTAATAGTGGTAGTATTATTACTGTTTTTATATTTTTTTTTACTGTGAGGATTGCCAAACACTGGTTTAGGTTGCCCAAGGACATTGTAGAGTCTCCATCCTTGAAGTTAGTCAAAGCCTGAATGAATGCAGCCCTGAGAAACCTGCTGTAGAACAAAGGTTTGTAACTAGATGGTCTTCAGTGACATTTCCATTTTAGAGTCACAGAATTATAGAATATTCTACATTGGAATGGACCCAAAAGGATCATCAAAGTTCAGCTCCTGGCCTTGCACAGGACAGCCCTGATAATCAAACCATGTGCCTGAGAGTATGGTCTCACCACAGCCATTGTGAAAATTCAGGCTTATATTTCCAGATGCTCTGTCCTGGAAATCCTACTGCTTTTGCTGAAGAAAAATTGTAGATGAAGAAGAATGAACTTGAAAAGGATATGGTTAAGTAATATTCTCGTTTCTCACTACAGCATGGATTTTGGGGGGACCTGGGGGACAGCAAGTAGTCAGCCAAGAAGTCCTGGAGTCCTCACACTGACAGTCATGCAACCTTGATCAGCTGCCACTTTTTAAGGAAAAAAAAAGTCAGGAAAACAGCTTGACATACAGAAAGTCCTTTGGGTGACTGTTTTTTGTTGTTTTGTTGTTGCTGTTTCTTTCTTTCTTTTTTAAGTACCATAATTTTTTAAGCTGAATTCAGAAGGGCAGAGTCCTGGAAAAGTACCTCCAGGCCATAAAGGGAGGGTTTCAGTTGCCTAAGTATGGGTGTGTGCTCCTGTTTTATGCAGGGAAAATGTCACAGTCATCTCCTACTGCAGCTCCAGAGGAGCCTGGGTCTCCTGTGATTCTGTGTTAAATCAATTACACATACACAAAAACTGTGAATGTTACCTGGCATCTCTGTTGGTACAAGGTGTGTATTTAGGATACCTGGTTGGGATTCAACTCTCCAGGACTCACAGCCATTTTTACTTTTGTGTAGCTGCATCAGCAGTGGACAGATTTATCACATTTTTTTACACACCCACAGAAAGGCATATTTTTTACCAAACTGTAAATAACTTCACCAAGCCAATGAGATCTGCTAACAGCTTGCTTTCTGTATGCACGTTCATACACTACTTTGCATAATTATTTCATCAAAATTTTGCCTCTAATGCCTTAAAAATCCTCAGCTTTCCTTAGCAGCTAACAATGTTGCCTGCCTATATCTTTGATAAGTGAAGTAATATCAAATAGATGATCTGTGTAACAGGACATGACAGCAGCCTCGAAAAGGCAGAAAGAAAAGCAAATAAAGACCAGGCACTCTCCCACCTCTCACACCCAATTCCCAATCCTGAGGTTTAGCTTTGTTATTTCTTCTAATCTGTTTGAAGAAACCACTCCTGGGCAGGGCATTCTTATTGCAGGGATCATTAATTTAAGGAGAGGAAAACGAAAAATAGGGAATTTGTATTTCAGTCACAAAATGGATCAAAGAAAACTTTCCTAGGGCAAGGTGCTGTTGTCAAGATTGTCCTGAAGAAAGGAAAATCATTACAGAGGATTATCTATAACAGTGTTCTCAACCTTTCTTTCAGCTTCTCTACCCCAAGGCAGAAATACAGTGTGACTGATTATGATTACTACACACGCACACAAAGACTGGCTCCTCCACAGATACATTTTTGCACGTGTCTTTAGTGTGACGTTATTCCTAAAAATAGACCTGCCATGTACATATGGATTCACATATGCTCAACCCTAAGATGATGATTACTATTATAATAATTATAATAGTAATAATAATGACAGCAACAACAAAATAACAATAATAGTAATAACAATAATGATATTGTTATTATTATTATTATTATTATTAATAATAATAATAATAATAATAATAATAATAATAATAATAATAATAATAATAATAATAATAGTAATAATAGTAGTATTGTCCTTGAGCTATCAGAGACCATGACTCAAAACACAGGCAAAAATGCATCCTCCGTTTGAAGAGTCACATGGCAGGACATTTGTTCCATATTTCTTCCCCAGTTACTGCTCACTGGAGCTTCTCAAAGGTCACCATTTCAAGTTGATTTTTCTGGGGAAACATTGATCCTTTTGCTACCAATTATCCCTATATGTGACACACTGCTGAAAACATATCTTTTATTAAGTTGGAGCAGCCTTGGGGCTTGCTTGGGCAGTGGGACTCTACCAACTCCTACATCACCCAACCACCCAACAATGGATCCCAATCTCAAGGCTCCATAACTCTGCAGTAGTTTGTGCCTCAGCAGATAAATCTGCTTTCTCCCCAGAGACCCACGTGGCCTGGCACTTGCTGCCTACTGAGAACAATGTTTTGTCCTGTACACATATTTCTGAATACCTGGGATAAAATGTCCTGGATTAAAAACATGCAGGAAGTATGCCAGGAATTGACTTCTAGGGTTTTAACACAGTTGAACACAGCACAGTGCTCAGGACTACATTGTGATCATGTTTAGATTCCTAGGGTGGGTGTAACTCCTGGGGCAGAGCATCATGTTAAGATGATGGACAAATCTGCTTCTGTGGTCTTGCTCTTCATGCCGGGTGTAAAGTCCTATTGTTAAAACCGTGAGAGAGATGCCTCTACTTGAATTAGGGTGCAAGCAAGACCACGACAGAAATTCTACTGAGGATGTTTCATGGCAGAGGATTCAGCATTTGTTTTCATAACATTTCAGCATCAATTCAAAAGATGCTGGAGGTAATGTTATGGTCTTCCTGAAGACATGCACTAGTCTCAGTGTTAGGCATGAAAGAGGTGAAATCACATGCAGGACAAGAAAAGAGAAGTCTTATTTCTTATTTTCCACCTTGTGCACCAGGCTTGGTGTGGGAGGACAGCAAAGGACTTTTCCTTACTTATTTTTCAATTATTAGAATTGGCATAATGATACCTTCCTCACAGTCATTGCATAAATATTTTATCTATAGATAACATTTTAGCTCCTTTGCTAGATGTTTTGAGTGATAGGGAAGAGTTTTCTTATGGCACATTTTTATGACATTTCTTAAATGAATCCTAGGTCACACTCCAGAAAAAAAGAATTTCCTCCTAAAATGATCAGGAAGAAAATATGCAAAGATATCAGAAGGTTATCAACTTCCAGGCTAACCAAGATGAAGAAAAAAATTGCTAAAAAAAATCTAGTGACAAAAGCACAAGGAATTATAACACCAAAAATTATATTAGAATCAGAGGACTGCTACATGTTCCCCATGATGAAAGGCTGAGAGAGTTGGAGATGTTCAGTCTGATAAAGACAAGGCTCTGGGAAGACCTTGTAGTTGCCTATTCATAATTAAAGGAGCATTATAAGAAGGATGGGCAGAGACATTTTAGCAAGGCCTGAAGTGATGGGACAAGGGGAAATGGTTTTAAACTAAAAGAGGGGATATATATTGGATATAAGGAAAAAATTATTGACGGTGAGGGTGGTGATGCCCTGGCACAGGTTGCCCAGAACAGCTGTGGGTGCCCCATCCCTGGATGTGTCCAAGGACAGGTTGGACAGGGCTTTGAGCAACCTGGGATAGTGGAAGGTGTCCCTCCCCATGGCAGGGTGTAGAAAAAGGTGAGCCCAACCAATCCAAACTATGGTGTGATTCTACGAAACCCTAGCACAACATGCCATAACATAAATGAACTTTCCCAGACAAACACAAACAGAATTTTTATGTGATCAAATATTACAACTGGATCACAAAAACGCTGAGAATTGGTTGTGTACTGCTGTGGATTAGGGAGTTCAGTGTTTAGGGCAGTGCTTAAAATACCTCTCCAGCCTTTCTGTGGTGTGAATCCCCCTTGGAGAGGTGCCATATCAGAGATGAAAAACACAGAATGAAATGAAGTTGCCATCACAGCATGCTTGAGAGAGCTCGGTTCACTGGGATTACAGATGCTACACACTCCTGTGTTTCTCTTGGAAGGCAGACAGACAGCTGTGCATGGCCATAGAGGCACAGCAGATGCCAAATGCCAATTGTTAAACCCTAGTGGTTACTTTAATTGCCCTTTTCCACCAATTTGAGATTTTGCAGTGGTAGGAAAGCCACAGAGGTTGCTGTCACTCAAGTTCTCTGAACCTGAAGCTCTGAGAAAAAAAAAAAAGAAAAAACAAATGTAGTAAAAAGGACACAAAAAAACAAACAAACAAAAAAAAAACCCTCACACAAAGCCCACAGGCTTGTGACAAGCTTGTAAACAAGAATATAAAGGGAAGGGAGAAAAGGAGTTGACTTAGTTGCAGATTCAAGGTTTTACCTGGAACTTTCATAAGGCAGCTGTGAGTATTTTATGAGAGAAAGGATCCTCAGCAGCAAAGTTGCAGCATGATGGACTGTGACATTTTGCAAAACTGTAAAACGTGTCAGTAGCTTTAACAAGCAGGAAAGCTTTGACCTCCTGAGGTTCCTGTCCAATTCAGCCACTGCAACTCTTTGATTCGCACAATTAATGGTTACATTCAGCCAAGGGAGGGAGGGAAAAGGGCGACAGGAAACGTCACCTTAAAACCAAGACAACATTCCTTTTCTTTTTTTTTCTGCTCTAGCTCCATTATCATATTTTCCCTCCTAATTCTTCACTGTGTGTTAGATACTTTCACTGCTTTAATTTTCCCTTGGCATCTATATTTGCAAGCCTCTTGCTCTGTAAATATGCATCAATGGAATAATTCCAAAAGATTCTGATCCTTTGACTAAACAATCATAAGGTTATTTTGCAGACTTTTTCTTTTACATTTGCTAGCACTAACACAGCACCCACATTAGACTGGTTGTTTGGTTATTTCTTCCATTTTGAGGATAATCCTGCTAAATATGCAATCTAGGGATCATCACTTTTCTCCAGAGGAAAAAAGAAAAATCACTTTAAGACCTTGCACAGCCAAAAACAAAAGCAGACATATGGGAGCTTGAAGGATGACTGTTGCTAGCTATCAGTAAAAAGGTGTCAATTTAAGAGAGCACTACAGAGTCATTTCTCTTCCTCATATTGTTACAAAACAGATGAGACATTATAAAAACAAAAGAATGCTCATTTCTTATCTTCTTTTACATCTGCATTTCCACCAGATGAGGAAGGAAAAGCTCTCCAAGAGGCCTGAAGTTTCAAAAGGGAGCCTGTTGGTCAAAGAGCAGTGCATGCTGCCAAGGCAGGTCCCACCCATGCAGAGTTTCACTCCTGTTCAGTTATGTGAAAGAAAATTCAGATCTCACCTGGGGATCAAAAAAAAGATTTACCAAAAAGATCTTCCCCCCAGCACTGCAGGACAAACACATTTGTTCCAGATTTGTCCCATTTGCAAGGACAATAATTAGTGACCTACTTGCTACTCCAGTTTTCTCTGAGTGCATATTTCATCCTGGGGTTTTCTACATATAGAGAGATTCAGCTGTGGAATTCTCTTCCCTGGGATGCTGTAGATATAAAGAGCTGACAAGGGATCTGGAGGAGACTGGGCAAGTTTGCAAGAAGAAAACCGGAGCCCATCCAGTGAATGCATGGAGAGCACTCCTGTCTCAGAAAGGTTTATTATCCTGTTAATAAACATCTGGGAGAGAGATCAGAGTTGGAATCACACATGCTTGCCCTGACATTGCACTCTTTCACTGGCATACAAATTTGACTGCTGTTGGAGATATTAGAAGGATCCTTGACTCACTATAGCTGGTATTTTTATGTTCTCAGATATCCTTAAATATGCTCTCTCAAAATGTCTCTCACGTTTCCCCAAGTAAGGACTGGGGGCACACAGAGAGTGGAGGAGCCCCAGAGATTGCTTCAGGTGTCATGACAGGGAAGAGGAATTGCTTGGGGAAAATTAACAGTAGAAAGAAAATAAGATTAAAGATACGTGACAAGCCAGGGAAAGGTGCAAAAGACTTGAGAGTGGAGATGTAAATGAGGGCACACAGAACCTGCAGCTGAGCACGAATTCTAGAAAGAAAGGAAATCAGTCTAATGTCAAATGTCAGGCTTATACTTCCAGACTCACTTAAATTATTGTTTCCCAAAACATTCACAGATATATATCTTTTCTTCTGAAGGGTCCTCATAACTCAGTGAGATAGATTAGAAGATCATAAATGCTTGGAGGATGGGGCTGTACCTCCCTGTTTGCTCATACAGGGAGTTAGCAACAGGGATCATTTCTCAACGTGAGCAATTCCTAGTATACACATTATTACATCTTTTTTGTTATGTTCTTCTGTCAACCTTGCAGATATTTTTCTCTCAGAATATCTGCACATTAACACCTTCCACATCCTACACTGTAAGACAATAGCAAAAACATCCCTTAAAAAATTCCACTCTTTCTTTTACCAGAATATGGATGCTAAAACTCAGTTCATTGCTCATCTGTGGGTTTCCACATCTGCACAGAAAGTGAATCTTGGGGCCTGATTGCATTTCTTCAAACATATATAGGTGGTAACTAGAGTTGAGGTTGACTCCAGCATTCACTTAGTCACTGCAAGAAAACAATTTTTCCATGTCTTGGAGTAAAATGCCTTATCTGTCAGTCTTCACACCCATTCTGTTTCCTCAGAATAAATATGTTAGAAAATAGTTCTTTTGTTTTTTCCTTCCAGCTCATCGCTGACCATGAAACCTTCTACTGCCACAGAGTAATGCTTGCTAATTTTCAGTAGTTTGGTACACATATAATATGAATAGAACTATAGGATGAATAAGATGCTGACCACTGAAACCCCTATATTTTGTCCATTTCTGTCCAATCACAAAGAAATTTTTACCATTCTTCTCAGAACTGGAGAATAATTTCAAAATAAAATATATAAATAATTAAAATTATACCTGAAATTGGTGGGGGGTTGTTTAATGTGTTGTGTTTTTTCATTATATGAATTGGTATTTATTCTTTACTAGTTCATGCTATCCCATAAAAGGAAGCCCCAGAAATATGACTGCATTAATAATTTACACTACATTTTATTTTTGTCTCCCTTCCAAAGCATATTAAAGGCAAATGCTGGGAGTTATGATACAACCCTGGCAGGAGAAATAAGTATCACAGCACTGATCTTACAGATGGGGAAATCAGGCCATGAAGGACATAAGGGCTGTATTGTGGGGACATAAATTCTCTGTGTCACACACCTTCCACAAACCCTCTGAAGGAGGTATTTGAAGCTCTAAAACTTCTGTGTTGACTGGTGTGGGACTTGACTGGAATTTAGATGGTCTAAACACGTCCCAGACTACTTCCTCCAAAGCATGAGAGGAATCCAAGATACAGTTTGCCAAGATGTTTTTAACCAATGGGAATGCCAGGAAAGTATTTTCCATTTAGGAACCTAAAGCACTTTCTGAATATTGCATGTATAGCATGGATTTTAGAGTTGAAGCTAGTTTTTATACTTGTCCTAGGTTATTACTAGGTGCATAGAAATTTGATACTTCTCTCTTTCTCTTCCCTTATTCATCTTTTCTTGTGACACTCATTGAGTTGTGCCTGTCTTGTGTCCCACTTCACAGACAGCAGACGTGCAGGTGGATCCTAACATGGAATTGTTCCTTCCAGGTTTACAAAGGAAAAAAAAAAAAGAATAATAAATAATTAGATCTGCAGTGTTCCTCCTTTCGTCTGAGATTCACCTTGCCTAACTTGGCCATATAAAAATTAGTTATTTCATCAAGGTAGTCACCTGAATTTCCTCTCTAATGAAAGGAGAGAAAAAGGTCTCTTCAGAGAATGATTCATCACAGACATGCTAAACATCTATTTCAGGCTAGGATGAATTCCTCTATGGTGATACCCTGCTCTCTCTCTCATGACCATGGAGACAGTTTAAACAACAGGATATGAGCAGAAATACAGTTTTAACAGGCTAGAGTTAGGCAAGATAAATGTTAGTCAAAATTTTTTTTTAATTTTTTTCATCAGTGTGTTGAGTTCTATAGGACCATAGTAAAAAAAAAAAAAAAAAAAAGTGAAGCTATCATTTAACACTTGGTACAAAAAATGGCACAAAGAGCACTAATTATTTGCACAGGAAGCATTGATGATGCAGTACACATGTGTCATTCAGGAATCAACAAATTTTGTATTCTGAATTTCAAAGACCCAGGAAAAAATGTCATGATATTGTCAACTGAAGTTTAAAAAGAAGATATTTCTTTCTTTTCTTATTCCTTATGGACAGGAAAGGAAGTAGTTGTTGTCAGGGGGTGAAATGCTATGAATTTTTCTCTTATCTTTACTTGCTTCATTCTTTAAAATTCACCTTCCTCTCAAACTTTTTGAAGGCCACGGGTTTCACATGCACTTTTCATGTAACATTATTAATAAAGGAGAAGTCTCTGTTTTGATTACCTACAGCCATCCTGGCATTTGAAGTCAGCTACCCAGCTCTGTCATTCATGTTTATATCCACAAACTGCAGCGTCTCAGAAAAAAAAACAGGTTGCACACCATGAGAACAATAGTGGGGGGAAAAAAAAGATAACACTCATGTGAAGCTTTAATTAATGTTAAGCCAATGCTGGCCTGCAGGAAATGTCAAGTTCCACTGGATAAATCAGGGCTGCTTCTTGGTTTTGCAACACATCATGTTCTGTGTTCAATAAGATGCCAGGCTGCTTATTTTGGCTGTCATTTATGAGCAGCGTTTTTCATGTGGTCTTAGAAAAAGGTGCCAAAGTTGTCTGGTTCCCTGACTTTATTCTACTATTAATAATGCATTAGCCTAGCAAAATATTTGCCCCTGTTATTACCCCTGAGGTTATGAAATTAAATATATATAACTGAAAAATACAGTAAATATACGGGAAATAAATCTGTCTCTGGTCTTCCCTTCCCTGTTTTCATTCATAAGGCAGCACCCTTAGTTACAAGAACAGGTCCTGAATTTCAAAATGCATACACAACAAAAAAGACTTCATTAGAATTGCTCATCTCTGATTTGCCTGCCTCTGTGATCTTAAAAGCCCATCACTGCATAAAACTAAATTCTATTCGCCACTCTGATAGTGCAGCTTTGTATCAAAACAGCTCCACTGAATTCAACACTTACATCAGAACCTTCACATTATTAATAATATTTTTATTGCATCTTATACATTTTAGGTTATAACTTATACATAGAATACAGAGGTCCTGATTTTTCTTTTTCAGGAGAGAGAAGTTGGGGAAAATAACTTTGAACCTGGATTCAGACCTGATAACTGCCCATGAAAAACACTGTGCAGCTGGGTTTGCTAACACATACTCCTTGCTAGTGGATCTAGAGACACACTCAGTGTTTGTGCTGCTTTGTTATTGTAATCCCTTTACAAACCTTTGTTTATTTTCTCTGTCTCCTCATTTCCTTGCTCTGTTTTCCTCAAATCTTTTTTGTTAATTCCTTTGAAAGTTGCCTGGGATCACTCTCCAGTGATGGAGCCGCTGAGGAGACAGGCAGCACCAGCTGTGGATGCTGAGAGAGAAGTGCTCAGGAAGCACTGAAACAGGGGGTTCTATCTATCTTTTTCACCTTCATAGATGCTACAGGATGAGCTTATTTGCCTTCAGGCACTCCCTTACCTGTAAATACCTACCAAAATGGGACACTAAGGCTTTGCGTATACCAGGTGTTTGGAAAGCTGTGGAAGTGACTGATCATGCAGTTCATCATATAGACACAAAAGCTTGGAGAGAAAAATGAAAAAAAAAAAAAAAACCCAAAGAAACAAACCCCAGACCAGTTTGCAACAGTTCCCAAATTGTTACTCTTTTGTAATAAGGAAGAATGAAATAAAAAAAAAAACTTTCACGCTTAAGGAGAAATCTTTTTCTGTATAAAAAATGTTATTAATTATATATAACTAATACTTGTAATCAACAGATTACATATATTAACTATGTGAAATTACACTTCTAAACCCTCTACATCTGATAGTTTTCTAAGCAAGTAACTGCGTTTTGAAATGAAGAAGTGACACGCTCAAGAAAATTTTTACTTTCCTGTTTTGTTCATCTTCCTGTTCATAATCTTTGAAAAATTAGACTGATGATTTCGAGCTGTCAGAAAAGAAGTTGAAATTAGTTTAGAGACAACTCTTTTTGTTATTTATGCCTGAAAGGTTTTTCTGTGTTAACCACATCCTACAGTCTACGAAATTTCAGAATATTATTATTTTAGATAGAATTGCCTGAATTTCCTCCTCTGTTGACACCTTTCTGTATCCAGCACACTTACCTTATTCAATTCCTTCCCAGACACTCGTTCATGGATGGTGCTGAAGGGAGAAGTTTGGTTGGATGGCTCGATGCTGGGTGCTGCAGGCTCACCCTGGTGCTCCTCTGTGGCCATTAACAAGCGTGGATGACGAGGAGGATTGGTGTTGGGTGCACACACACATCTGTAATGGTCAGAACACAATCACAGGGATAATTAGACTGTAACAGCAATGCATAATTAATGCAAGGTAATGGGACAGATCCAAATCTGTTGCGCCAGTGGTAAATACAAGGTAACCCTATTAATGTCGAGGACAGTTGCCTGCATACGTTGTACATTGATTTAACTGAGGCTTGATTCAGGCTCATTAAGTGACACATTTTTCACTTGTATCGTTTGTATGGGCAGACTGTGGATGATTACCCTCAGCTTGAATGCCACTATATATTAACTGTTTTAAGACATGTGAATTAAACTCTGATCAGGTGCCAGAGATCCCCTAATTAGAAGTGCAAGACGTGCCCATGCTAAATTCTAGGTTCCTTAAAGACAACAGACTCCACTGAATGTTTATCAACAGCTGTGGGCACATTAAGATTTTAAAACAGTCCCTAATCAAAACCAGGAATAATGCTTCTTGTATGTGCATGCAGGTTTGGTAATTTGTTTGTTTTGCTATTTATACCAGCAGCAAAGAAAATGTCATTTAAAAGGCAAAGAATTTTTAATGGAAATGGTCAAAACTGTTCTCTGCAGTAATGTATCAGTGTTCTTGATAATAGAACAATGTCCCACAATGCTTTCTAAGGGAAGTTGTGATGGAGAGAGAGAGGCAGCTCGCTTCAGATGAGTCCACAGAGTGGCTGGGGTAAAAAAGGGATCTCTGGAGATCATCTTGTCCAACTGCCCTGTAAAGCAGGTTGCACAGGATCAGGTCCCAGTGGTCCTTGAATATCTCCAGAGCAGGAAGTTCTGTAACCTCCCTGCACAGCCTGTGCCAGTGCTCTGTCACCCTGACAGCAAAAAGGAGGAACTCTGTCATGGTGCCAGTCTTTCATGTGACAACTGAGAGAGCCCAGCCACCTGGCTCAGCTTAAACAACCAGCTTTTAGCCTTGTCTGTTTGGTGAAATGATTTCCAGTCTTGTGTGATAGATAAAGAGTCAACCCAGCCATGTGCAGCCAGGTGCATCGCTTTGTGAGCGGTCACTCCTGTACAGAAATGCAGCCTTAGGGGGGTTGGATGCAGCTGTCCTGAGGTTTTTTCTCTTTAGGTGGTGTCTTTTAAGGGTCAATCAGCTATTTCATTTCTGGAGCACACGAACAAAGAGGACAGGAATTCATCAAAGGCTCCAGAAGAGGGTGACTGCATGCAGAGTGCCTCTGGGAAACAGGCCTGGCTGCCAAAGCATGGCTCAGCTCAAGGGGTTTTTAGAGCAGTTAGGCTTTATTATTACAGACAGTATCACTGTAAATATTGTACAGCATGAAATGATGGAATTAGTATTCTAGTGGCCAACCCAGATGTACTCTGAGCTGATGTAAACCAAACAATGAGAATTTCTTGGTACACAGAGTGATTCAAAGCCCAATTAAGTTTACATAGAAACTCCTTTGATTTCTTTTTGTCTGAAACAGGCTCTTGAATTTTCATTGCACATAATAACACCCAGTGGCTCATCTCAATAACAGCCTCAAAGAGAATACGAGATGCTGCCCTGCCTCACAGAAGGGTTGCAGGGTGAGTTAGTGCCTGTGTGCTACACATTTGGATACTGCAGTGATGAGCATTATGGAAAAGTCCATAAAGAGTTGGCAAGTTGTGGAGGCCTGCAGGTTGCACAAGGGAGAATAAAATGTGGTGTGAAGGTATAATGTATGTCCTACTCCACCAAAGTGTAAAATTGATCAATGATTGTGAACAAAAAAACTCTCAAGACTAGCATAATAGAGACTATCTGATAGTGCAACACCAGAAAAAAAAAAAAAATAGAACAGAATGGGAGACTTAGCAGCATTTCATGATTTCACAGTGTTTCTTTTTCTAGGTCAAGTCATAAGTCTGAAGTCTGTAATTGTATTTTTAATTGAAAGGTGATGGTTCCTCAGGAGATGAGATTTTGGCAGCTTTTCCCACATGTCATTATGCTGCCTCCTCTTTGTCCTAGCTCACAAAAGCTGTGCTCATGTGTAGGGTTCTACTGGCTTCCTGGTGTACTTCTGTCCTAGACTTTTTGTGTCCTTGCATGGCAACTATAATTTAGCTTCCAGTACTTCTGTAAGTGTTTTGGCAATTTTGCCACTTCCAAAACCACTGCAGTATTTATTTGGGTCATTAGCTTGGGTCATAGAGAAGATAAAAGACATTTGTTTTGTCCTTGTTTTTCACCCTCTACTTCTGCTTCACATGTCTTTATATTTCTCCTTTCTGTATTTATACTAATTGTTTAAATATTTTTCCCTTGTCTCTTTTTTCCCACTCTATCCCTTTACCCACTTTTTCTGTTTTAGATGCAAATCAGCACTACTTCCCTTGAATTATTCTTTATTCCTAAAATAAAAAAAAAATACATAATTTTAGCGAGCAGGTGATCGTTTTGTTACCATATTTTTAACTCACCTTCCAGATTTCTAATTTCTAGTGTTTCCAGCACCTTGACAGCTGTTTGACAACAATGTCTACCTCTAGTCATACTTTAGCCATTATGATAAACCACAAAGGAGGCTTGGTTTCTCTAGAGAAAAATTCACTCTTGCATCTCATGTTAAATCTGCATATCTAATACGATGTGTTGAAACCAAATTTGAAGCTTTCTAATTATTATTTAAGCGTGGCAATCATCTTCACTGTTATATCTACAAAGTCACACACTGAGAACTTTGTTTTCCTTCAGAAGCATGATGCCAGTTCCAGTGTCACAGTGTGGGGATTTTTTTACCCTCTGAGAAATGCCTGTAAATTTAGATGCCTGTACTAAATTCCTTGAGGTTGCTCTCAATAACGTAAATAATTTACTTGCCCCCAAATAATAGCCTCTAATACCTTTGTGAGAAGATATTTCAAGAATAAGGTGAGATGAGATGGTGAGAAGGGGCTGAGATGGAGCTTTTTAATTTTCATTTCACAGTCAGAGTATTTCCTGGGCAAAATATCCCTTGAAGACATTTTGAGAAGCTCATTTTACTTTGGCTTAGAAGACCGACATAAAACCTGTAAGACATCTGTAAAATCAGGACTCTAAAAATTTGACTCCTGAGTGGGATGTATAAAATAATTTTGTCTTATTTATTTTTTTTTTTTAATGAACCTGACACCTTGCATTTCATTGAAGTATAGCTTTATAAAATTTAAATAATAATAATAATAATAACAATAACAATAAAAAAATAAAGTATTGCACAGCTTGAAATAAAGGACATCAAAAGTTTATGGTGGTCCCATAGTACAAATGTGAGGCTACAGAATGCCTACCTTATCTTCACTGACTGATCTGTGAGAAAATCTTGAAATAAAGGAAAAAAATCATTTGTTTCTCCTTTCATTAGCAAAATTTGGAGGAGTTCAGCCTTCAGCCAAGCATTTCGCCTTTGTCCTCTCTCTCCCACGTTGCTCACTCACCTCCACATTGCTGAGCTGAATTGCTTCCAAATAGGCTGGGAAATTTACAGCTGCTATTACAGGTCATGTAATACAGGTTAAACCTGTGTTTACAGCCCAATAATTTCCCTGTGTCTTTAAATGAGCTATGAAGTATTTTGTAATGCAGATTGTCTGCCCTTTTTTATTTGCCTGTAAAAGCAGTGAAGGGAAGCTACAAAAACTCTGTCTTTCCTTGTCACTGAGGAAAGCCTTGCTGCTGGGCTGCACTGAGCCTGGAGACCCAGAACTATTAAATGGTTGCAAACTTCCAAGGAATTGCAGGTGCCAGAAGTAGCAGAGTGGGTCAGAAAAAGGAAACTGGATAGTAATTCAAGATACAGGCAATTTGGCCATTGTCTTTGTCTAAGTCAGGGGAAACAACCTCTAAGGTGTCTCCTCTTCTGATCTTGGGGATAGCCACAATTAAATTACCCTCAATGCATCCATCAGTCTTGCTGCTAGTCTAGATGAGAATAATTTGATGACCACTGATATTTCCTGGTTCTTGAACCAGACAAAGGATCAAGCCACAGAAATTATATCTGGCCATGTTTCCTCTTTGGGCCAAAATAAATGCAAGAGGATCAAAGCATGAAAGGATAAATGTGCAAAGAAATTTTAGAGCTGATAAGGAGAAATGTGAACAAGGTTTGCAAACACTGTAACATTCAGAGATAGGGCAGGTAATCTGTTTTGCCTGGATGCTCATCTTAGTTCGGATCTGATTCATTGCCTTTGATTCCTCATGGATTTGATTTGACAGGCAAGAGATCATTTGGGACAAGGTCTCTCCTGTGTTTGTGCCAACAGCACCCAGGAATGTCAGCTGTGGACCAGGCCCTCATTAGGAGAACTGCTTTACAAACATGAACAAAGAGATTTAAGACACCTTTTATTCAAAGCACAGAGCTGTATCTGAGCCAAATATTAAGGATGTTTTTTTACCAGTTCATGTTCAGAAGCACATGAATGGCACCAGATTTTTGACTTCAGACTAAAAAAATACCAATGGTGAAGATGTGAATTCCTTTTAGCCTCTTTATTCAACATATTTCCTTTGGTTTTAGTTTGTAAAGAATCTAGACCTGAAGGGATTATAAATTGAAAGATTTATACTTCTTTGGACCCCAGCAGTGATTATAAAATGATCTCATCAAATAATCATTTGCAAGTGTTTATGAGCCAGGATTTCCTTTGTCAATTTCACAACCACGCTCTGTAGCATTTGGAAATGTTACAGTTTGCAAGTAATTCCTTGCTAGATTTCTTTTTTTTCCCCCTTCATGAAAGAAGCAAGCTCAAATGAGGCATTTCATTATTACTTCAATAATGCACAGTCAGCAAAGCTCTCATATATCTTGATTGTTGATAGCCACTGATGAAATAGGAAGAGGCAAAGTTTGTCAGGTAGAGACCTGTGCAGACACAAGTTGCTCCAGCTAAGCAGCACGTCCATGTAAATTTAAGTCTCAGGCAGAAAAGACAGTGGGGAGGAGGGGAATCAACACCTATTAAATTTGGATGGGGACAGAAAGAGTGGCCTTTGTTGACTGACAGACAAGGTTATATGGCTGAACAATAATTTGAAGGCCTGAATTATTCATGTCCAATTCAAGGTAAAAGGGTTTAACCTGGTGATATCATCATGTTGCAGTATTTCACTAAGGCAAAAAGTGTTATTCCTGACTTTTTTATTTTACTACATTCATGCAAGAAATTAGAGAAGGGATTGAGAATAACTGCTAATTTTTAGATAAAAATACATGTGAATATATTTAAGTCCAAGAACAATTAGTTGTTTGAAATTAAAGAGCAAACAGCTTGCAAAAGGTCCTGACAGCTGAAATTCAGTCTTCTCTTCCAGCATACCCTACTCACCAGAAATGTCCTCCTGTATAACTCTTAAACAAAGAGAGTAAAGGTTGGT
>VXAC01000680.1:339302-365955 GCA_013399225.1 Rhipidura dahli | reverse complement strand
TTTTTTTTTTTTTTTTTTTTGTTTACTTTAATAAAAGTTATATTTCTTTGCTGTCAAGAAATATAAACGCAATACAATCCTGGTCTACTCTGCACTGGTTGCAGCCTCACTTCGAGTTCTGTGAGCAGTTTTGGGCACCACACTATAAAAAAGACATAAAGCCATTAGAGATTGTCCAAAGGAGACCACGAGGAGGATGAAGGGTCTGGAGGGGAAGCCGTGTAAGGAGTGGCTGAGGTGACTTGGTCTGTTCAGCCTGGAGAAGGGGTGGCCTCTCTGGGGTATTCAATATCCTCACGAGGAGAAGAGGAGGGACAGGCACTGATCTCTCTGTGACCAGAGATGGGACATGAGGGAATGGGATGGAGCTGGGTCAGGGGAGGTTTAGGTTGGACATCAGAAATGGTTTTTCACCCATAGGGTGGTTGGCAACAGAACAGGCTCCCCAGGGCAGTGGTCACAGCACCAAGCCTGTCTGAAATCAGGAAGTGTTTGGACACATGGGGTCACTTTGGAGGGTGGTCCTGTGCAGGGCCAGGAGTTGGACTGGATGATTCTGATGGGTCCCATCCAATTCAGTATATTCTATAATTCTATAATTCTGTGCATCCTACCATCTGTTACAGCCTCCTGATTTGGCCTTTTAAAGCGTTCATGAATTGTGATGAAGAGTTAATGGGCTGCCCAAAATCATCACACAGGTAATTGCTACAGAAAGGATCAATGAAACAGTCTACACACAAAGACACATACAGAAAACAGCACAGTTCAGAGTGTACAGCCTGGTAAAGATCCAGTTTTGTTTTGTGGGTTTTTTGTTGGTTTTTTTTTTTTTTTTCTATTAGCATCAAACAATTAATTGATTAATTAATTTAGCTTGGGACAATATTCATTCACTCCTAATTCCAGGTAAAGAAGACCTGAGAGAATGCACTTAATTGGAGATTCCTGCATGGAATGGTAGTCTTAGACAAAACTTGAAGGTTTCTTACTAAATCTCCTTCTTCCTATCATAAAGTGCATTAAACTGCATTTTCTATTAGAAAATCCATTACCAGTTCTATGTGCCCTTTAGTTCACAGTCTATTAATGTCACAGGAAGTGTTGGTATCTCCAAAGCAGGAGCCAGTTGTTGGATGCATCAGTTTCTATATTTTAGATCCTTTTCTCTGAATTTCTGGTGCCACTGGAGCTCCAAGGGCATTTGTGGTGCCTCAAGGGATTGAGTTAAGGACATATTTAAGGACATGAGGACTGTCTGGGGCACTGGCAATTTACAGCAGCCATGAACCGTCATTTCCTTTTATCCATTTCATTGAGATAACTCTTTCACGTGCCCACCATTAAGATTCACTTTAATTTAGTCACACAGGCTTCCTGATTTTGCTTTCATGGGCCTGTAACTTGCAGATTTTTTAACCTGCATGCATGTTGCTTCTATTATCCCTACAGCTTTTTCCTTCCTATCCAAGAGCTCTCCTCCACCTCCCACACCCCAGGTGTAACTAAGTCAGATCTTTTCAGCTACAGGGAGACTGCAGTTACTTTTTTGAAGTGCTTTACCCACCCAGTACCATCCCCCATGGAGATTCAGAGTAATTAGCTGTAGTTATTAATCAGTGCTTACTCACTTACAAGCCGGCTGTGCAGGGACACACAGGAGTTACCTGTCTCAAAGTGCTCTCCTGTCCTTCTCTGTCAGTTTTAACACTGTCCCTCTGTGTTTTCAGAGCCAGGTCTTCAGGACACTGTGGGAAAAAATGCAAAAATTAAATATATCAGGTTGACCAGGAGTACTGCTTTTTAGGTGTGATGGATCTAAATTTTCTTCACAGCTTTGAAACATCCAAGTGATTTGAGAGAGCATATTGTGGCCAAATGAACACATTTTCAGTGTCATTTGCTGGGTTTATTTCTGCAGAAAAAGACAGATACTTTAGGGAGATAATTCCTTTTCTCACACACAAAAGCGAGTACAAAAACTAATATCAGAATAATTTGCAAGATCATTTTTGGGTGTAAAGAGTAATTCACATGCACTGAGATACTCATAACTGACAGACCTTTTTCCTCACCTAAATGCTTTAAATTGACTAGAAATTGGAAAACTACCTGAGAAGTCTGAGTTACCAACACACTCGGGACATTATGTCCAGAGATAAAATATACAATATAAAAATAATATCAGTCTGTGAGCACACTAAACAGGAAAAATCCAATCTGAATGCAAAAACCCAAAGCACTGTGACTGCTGTAAAGGGATGACTGCCCTAAGAAGGAATGTTTCTTTTCCAGCTTATATTTGGGACTGGGCTTAAAAAAAATACTTTCCTATTTGCTGCTGTCTTTATCTTAAGATGGTTCAAGAGTTTTTACTCTTTCATCATCTCCTTAGGGCATTGTATCTCCTTCTGTGTCTTGTAATGCATCACTCACTAAATAATTAATTTACTCAAGTAAGCAGGATCTCTTGGGGTTTTTGGAGTTTCTGAGTGAGGAAAGATGACAGCTGATGGTGCTATCTAGGAAGGAACCAGTCAGGAAGAAAAACCCAACATGATATGTTACCTTCTTTCATTTATCTTTTTGACTGTCATTACAGTCATCAAAATTCTTTCTTGCTTAACTTCTCCCATTAGGAAAATTAGATATTGTTCCTCTGGTATTGTTCTAATAAGTAGGTCTACTCTGCATTAATCAGTGTAAGGCCAGAAGGGGACTGAGAACCAAGTCTATCTCCCTTTATAATCAACTGCAACACCATGGGAGCAGGAAGAGGTTGTTGCTAGTGAGAACTTTTTTTTTTTTTTTTTATTTTATTGTACTGACAGCCTTAAAATTCACATTTTTCTCACCAGGAGAACAACCAACATTTCAGCAAGTCTGGGCAGGAAGGAATGACACGTGGCTCAAAGTATGGAGAAGGCTGATGCTGGTGAGTCTGCAGACTCTTTGGTGGATCCACCTCATAAAATTATTTGTATAAACACACACCAGCACATGTGTAAGTGTATTTAATTGCATGTTTTTTCTCTCCAACCATAAAACTTATGGGTATGATTAGTTTTTATTATGTATGGAAAGCACCATATCATCTACCTCCTAATTTATCTGTGAACGACACGGCCACCTCACAGCTCTTCACCAGAAACATATGTCACCCTCAATCCCATGTGTGGGCTACTCATGTGTAGTGGTTTCTCCTTCTGTTCTGTCTTAATTTAGACCTAACGATTATCAAATAATTAAGTCCTCATATCTGTCTCCTTTTAGTTAAAAAATAGCTAATTTAAAATAAGGCATCCTCCATATGAAATGTCAAAATTAAATTACTTTCACTGTTTGAAATAAGTCAGATTAAGGAGAAAATTTCCAAACTGTCTCCCACTTTATGTCAATTCATAAGAAAACATAGATTTTCTGTGCAAGGCACATGCAATTTCTGACATTTAACCTGAAACAGAATAAACATGGTTGGATTTTTAAAGGCAACTCTAAGACAGTTCAGTTCCCACTGGATATTTCCTCAGCCCTTTCCAAAACCATACTGTAACTTAAAACAGAGACAAAGTTTAGGGTGGGACCTTGCCTCTTTAGGTTGATTTCTGCAGTATGAGGCATCTGAGCTGGTTGAGGACTCTGAGGGCAATGATCAAGGTCTTGGGGGGCTGTAAGGTTTTCCCCTTGGCTCTGTTGGTGAAGAGGAAGAACTCGAGCAGGAGCACAAGGATCTTGAGTGTCAAAAATTGGTTGTGTGACTGGTGTTGGCAACAGGGATTGTATTTTATGACCACAGGACCTTCTTTGAGGGTTGAAGAGACAATTAAGTGGGAAAAACTCATCAGCAGGCTGGCTGACCTGATAAGGAGAACTTTAAACTTAGACACAGCAGGAGAGAGAGACGACCCACAGTCAAATAATGAAGGGGTGGACTAGTAAATAGTGCAGGGTGATGTGGACACGGGATATCCAAATGAACAAACTAGGTCTGAAAAGGATCCACCTCGAGCATTTGCACACGAGGAAGTGCCTGTGGGATAACATTAAGTCACTCCTACCATCTCTGGAAAATCAGCAGGACTGAGTGTGTCTCTGCAGGATTTCTACACTGCTGCAGAAAACAGATTCCTGTGCAGATGCAGGATCATTGCAGGTACCTGCACAGGCTGCCTAATCCTTGTGAGACCACTCTGAATTACCTCTGGAAGGTCATGGTAAGAAATGCTCCTGATGACTGGAAGAAAGAAGATGTCACTTCAGTCTTTAAGAATGACAATGCAGAGAACTAGATGCAGATCAGCCTCCCTCTGATCCTGGGAAGGTGAAGGAGCAAATAATCCTGGAAAGCATTTTCACTCATAGGAAAGACAAGGTAATTGGGAGTAGACAGTGTGGATTTACAAAAGGGAAATCATTCCTGACCAACTAGATAGCCTTCTATGATAAAATGTGTATCTCAGTGGACTGGGTGAGAACCACAGACATTCTCTTTCTAGGCTTTCAAAAGCCTTTGGCACTGTGTTCCATGACATCCTCATAAACAGACCAGTGCACTGTGGGCTGCTGAAACAGATGCTGATGTGGTGTGCTGGGACTGCAAGGCTGTGACCAGCGGCACAAAGTCCATCTGCAGGCTTGTCTCTGGTCAGGGACTCCTTGGGCTGGTGCTGAGTGTACTTTAACATCTTCATTAACCTCCTGGCTGATGGGACAAACTGCACCCTCAGCAGGTGTGCACACAATGCAAAACTGGGAGGAGTAGCTGATACACCAGAGTTGTGCTGACATTCAAAGGGCCTTTGACCAGCTGGAAAACTGCACCCATGGGAATCTCCTCAAGCTCAGCAAAAGAAAGAACCAAGTCCTGCATCTGGGGAAGAATCTCCTCCCAGGCTCTGGTGTTTTGTGATAAGCTTAGAGCAGCACAGAGGTGATATAAATATTTTCATTTTTGCTGTCTCTGCTCCATCTGTTCAGTGGATCAGTATGCCACAGCATTTTATTTTGCTGAGGGGCCAGGTGCCTTTTACAGCAGAAATTCAACTTCTTGGTAAAACAGGAAACAGGAAAGTTCCATGGAATTTATGGAGGGGAAATAACAAAAGGAATCACAGTGGGGTGAAAGGAGGATGATGATATAGTTTTGCTTGTTCCTAAATTATATTGGATTATGTTTTCCAGGCCTGTGAACAGCTGAGCTGTAAGAGAAACTTTCCCTGGGAGAGGTGATGAGAGTGTTAATCCAGTGATTTGATGCAAACGGATACAAAGCCATCTTTACCTCATTATTGAGGTGAATTGACTGGAAAATTCACTTAACTAATTTAGGATGAAGTTGATAAGTTTGGTTGGGTTTTTTTTCAGTCTTGAAATAATGCAATCTTAAAATCTTTGAATTTTAAAATATGTTTATATAGGTTTCTAGTTTGCTATTTGGGTAAGGGTGCTATATTCAGCTGTAACTGTCATGTTATATATGGTGTGTAATTAGTAAACATTAGTAAATATATTTTAAAATACATGAAGTTATTTTCTTCATTCTGCAGGATAATTGAATGTATTTAATTTTAGGAAATGATTTTCAACTGGTATATGCTTGCTACATGCAATATTTTATTTAGTAAAAAAGAAAATGTCTGCTTAAAAGCAGATCCAGGGATAGCACGACAATGAGACTTCTGATATACACTCACATGAGGGTTGAAGATGCCTAATTCAAGCTACCAGAATTCTTGCTACAGTAACTATATTTACCAGAATCAATTCTAACTATCATGTGTTCTGCTTAGAAGGTGGAAATATTCACTCTGAAGATGAGTATTCCCATTTAATATTATTCAGAGTAACAGCTACTCACACGAATAATGATTTCAGGTTTAGGTAGTACTGAATTTCAAGATCCTCAGGGGCCCAATGTCATTAAATATGATATATCTTTGATGTTCTTTCTAGATAATCCCATTCAATATTATAGATCCCCAGAAAATACCACGTCTAAACTGGAACCGAGCACTCAGCCAAACTGCCCAAACTTCTGTTTCTTGCTAACTGAAGTGCTTGTAGGCCTGCCTCATGGTGCTGTGGAAGTCAGCAGAGAATGTGTAATTCTTTCCTGAACTCAAATCTACATTTCAAATTCAGCCTCTGTGCTCATCAGTCTTTAAAACATACACACTGAAATATTTAGCTTAACATAATTTTGGATTTTAATGTTTTACATTCCTGCATTGAACCAAGTTTAAAGTGCAAGTGTTCTTAATTATATATTCAAAGTAGAAATGAAAATATTTGGGGGTTTACAAGTCTCTAATATGCAATGTGGATGTCAAGAGTGTTTCTGATGTGACAAGGTCTCCTATGTGTTGGTGCTGGGGACCATGACCCAAGATCCTGTAGCACTCTTGCTGAACTTAAATCCTGTTCTGGAACAGCCTCATCTGCACTGGATATCCACATCTGCAGTCATATTACATGTCATTTTCTTCTCATCTATACAGCAGGCTAACAAGGAGAGACAGACATTGATCCATTTATCTCTGAACAGAGGGATTATTATTACTGTTCAGCAGAACTAGTAAGGAGGCACTAATGAAGCCAGACCTTATTATCCTGTCTCATTTTTTTCAGTCATTCATCAGTCTGAACTTGCTATTTTTCCTGTACGAGAGAGCACTAGCATGCCCTCTCTTCTCTTGCCATTTCACCTCTTGAAAAACATATAAATGTATCTACTTCATCCCCTTCTGTTCCTCTCTTCCTACTTTATTCTAATTAGGCTGCACATCAAAATTTCTTACCTGAAGCAAGACTAGACCATCAGCAATGTATTGTGGTCACATAAACACGGTTTCTCAGAAGGTATACAAAAGAAAAGTAACAGAATGTGAGCAGAAGAAATTGAAACGTAGCGGAATTAAAAGGCTGTGGAAGAAATTGTAGATTCTTGCACTATTTGCTCATGGCAGATGGAGGCTATAAACAAGGAGAGCCATTGGCAGTGAAACAGAGTTATTATGTGTGTTGCCTTCATGATTGAGATTATTGTTGTTATTATTATTTTTGTCCTTCCCATGTTCTTTTTAATATATGGTCATTAACTAAAGTAGCAAAGGGGGAAAAAAAGATATTGCTTGTTTCACAATTAATTTGGAATGTTGCTTTGATAATTAGTTCACAGAAGCTGTCATCCTGGTCGATACTCTCTTCTCTGCTGAAGACAGCATTACTGTCTGATTTATGTTTTGGCTCATCCCCTTGTCCCCTCACGTTAATCGTCTGCTGTTGATAGCCATTTACTAAATGTGTCTTGGGAAATAGGGTGAATAACTGTAATGGGCAAAACAAAGATTAGAAACATTACCCATAAAGAAGAGTAGATTTTGTACATTCAACACGAAGATGAGCCAACTACTCCCTAAGAAGAAAAAGTCTGACCTGAATGACTCCCGTTTCTCACAGCAGGTCACATAAGATCAGGCAGATAGATAGATAGATAGACAGATAGATAAACTGATAGATAGACAGACAGATAATAGATAGATAGATAGATAGATAGATAGATAGATAGATAGATAGATAGATAGGTAGACAGATAGATAGACAGAGAGGTGTGTATGTGGATGATCATAAGATGCTCAGAGGCCAGAAGCACTTCTCTGGAGACAGGCAGAGAGAGTTGAGGGTTTTCAGCCTGGAGAAGGCTCTGTGAAGACCATAGAGTCCCTTCCAGGGCCTTAAGGAGCTCCAAGAGAGCTGGAGAGGGACATTTGACAAGGGCCTGGAGTGACAGGACAAGAGCACATGGCTTTGAACTAAAACAGGGTAAGTTTAGATGAGATATTAGGGAGAAATTCTTCCCTGTGAGGATGGGGAGGCCCTTTCACAGGTTGTCCAAAGAAGCTGTGGCTGCCCCTGGATCCCTGGAAGTGTTCAAAGCCAGGTTGGATGGAACTGTGAGCAACCTGGGATAGTGGAAGGTGTCCCTGCCCATGGTAGGGGTGGAACTGGATGGTCTTTAAAGTCCCTTCCAACCCAAGCATTCTTTGATTCTATTTATAAACCTATACACACACACATAATTACATATTTTAAAAAATATATACAAAATATGCATCTGCTTGTCATTGTGTATATATCTATATGAACTTTAAACATTATTAAATTGTCACTGGTGTATTATTTATGGATTGGCAGAAAATGATACAAAACATAAAACCTGAACTGAAGCAACTGCAGTATTGTCTTTAAGAAAGGATGACTGTTAATTCTCCAGAAATTGGGGCACAACATCACAAATTTTCTATGTGATGACTTTGCTTCCATCAGTTAAGATTTTTCTTTCCTCTTTAAGTTTGTTGTGTCATTTGGTCTGTAGGTTCCACCCAGGACTTCTGGCATTGTGACTGAGTGCAGTCCTAGACCAATGATTAAAATTTTTATTGAAAAAATTCATCATTGGAGAACAAAATTTTGTGTTTGGGTTTTTTTTCTGTTTATTTTGGTTTACTTTTTTTTCTGTTTTTTTTTTTTTTTTGGTTTTTTTTTGTCATTTGTTTGGTTGTGCTGATTTTGGATTCTTTATCATTAAGATGCCTCATTTTCCTTTTTATCTCCTGTAGGGTTTGTTTTGGTTTTTTTTCCCAAAGAGTATAGCAGTATTTTTTTAAGGTTAATATTTGTGGGTTTTACTGAAAAACAAAAAAAAAAAAAAAAAAGAAATCCACAGAAATCAAGTCATAGAAGTGTAGACCAGGAGAAGATTTGGAGATATTCAGAACAATTTTCACGATGGCAAGATGTAATATATTTTGTCTCCCCTAAGAAACACTTAAATCAGAAGTGCTACTCTATGACTGCACACCAGCGAACTTCAGGAGCTTCATGTTCCTGAGACTCTGCATTTGGTGCATCCTTCAGGCAAAGGATATAAGAATCTGAAGAGTTCTATAAAACACGGCATCCTCCTTTTACTTAAAGAAGGGGAAGATTTTGTGTCAAATCTTAATTTTTGAAGACAAGAAAAGCATGAGATCCCCAAGTACGAAAGCCAAAGCATGAGTCTTTCAAAGTACGATCCCAAAGCATGAGTCCCCCATGTACCATGGCCATATTATAAAAACGTTTTCTTGTTAAGTGAATAAATATATTAGTTTCTTTTCTCCAATAAAAATTAGCATTTTCCCTGAGAAGTGAAATTTCTGACTACTTTTAATCACAGTACAATAAATTCTAGAATTATTAATGTATGTTTTAACACCTGTAATGAAGAAATAGCCTTGGGAAACAAAAAAAAAAAAACCACAACCACCAAAAAAAAAAAAAAAAAAAAAAAAAAAAAAAAAAAAAAAAAAAAAAAACGAAAAAAAAAAAAACCACAAAACACCTAAACCTTGTTTTTACTGTTTTTCTTTTAATTCCTTAATTCCTTTTCCTTACAGGAATGTTGTATTCTGGAAAACTGTTCAAGGCAAAGAACTCATGGAGACTCTTTAGTCTCTCTACATTAATTACAATTTTAAAGCAGATTGTTTCTGGTTTTTAGTCTCGCCTTCTGTTCTACATATCAATATGAAATATGCCTTCAGGGCAACTTAGCTCATAATGGGTAAACACTCAGCATATTTAGTACCTCAACCTCATTGGATACTGGGCCAAAATTATGCGCAGCCCTTCAAAATTCATCTCCAAACATTAAGATCTGTAAAGTTAGCTGGACATCTCCAGAAAATTTAATGAAAAATCTTTAGTAACTACATAAATAGCACAGAGCAGACCTCTCATCACAACTTCTTTCCAGTTTCAGTAATATCAAAGCCAAAAAAAAATGCAAGGACTGAAATTAATTTAATCAGCTTTTGTTCTTATTTGATCTGAATCCATATTCAAATTTGTGTATCTGGGTTTGAAAGCACCTGCCCTTTGACTTTTGAGCAGAAGTTTATTCAAAGTCATGCAGTTCTTTTGGTAACTCCATCTTTTCTTCTTTCTGGCTTTCAGTTCCCCTAGAAAAGATTCAGGTTTACCTTGTTTATCCTCATTTCCCATGTGTACTGATGGAGACAGATGGGTGTTTGTAGGACTTGCATTTCCTAGTGCCTATGCTTGATAAAACTGCCCTGGTCAAAGCCCACGACATTTAAGAATCCTCTATGGTACTTCTGCTACTTTGTCAGTGTACAGGGGAGGTGTTGACAACTTCACACATCTAAATTAATTGATGTTTTAAGGTGGGAAAAAGTAGAGAGAAAGAGAAATTTCACCAGAGAAATGAATATTCTAATAAGAAAAGTCGATTAGCAGCATGTTCTGATCAAATTTTAAGCACACCTTTCAAAGCCATATTCCAGTCTGAAACACTGAGAGGGATGACAAGATTAAACACTTCAGCCAAAAAAGACTTGACTTCTTTTACACCCCGTAACTGAAACTAGGTTTTAAACATCATGACAGAGACACTTATCTCATGATGGCTCCCCACAAAAATACTTTAATTCTTTATATATACATATACACATATATATACACAGCTATTCCCCACCATGCAGTGTGCAAGGCACCTGGTCTTTCCTCCCACTGATACAAATATTAGCTACCTTGAAGAGTTTTGGCCAATAATGTGCACACATCTATCCAACCATCCAACCACCCATCCATCCATCCATCCACATGTACACATGTACCTAAGGCAAAGTTACATTCCACATCAGGGTAGGAATTTTGCCCTTCATTCAACAGGCACAGAAATATATGCATTCCCTAAAATTTACCTTAGAAGTAAAAAAAATTAAAATTTTAAATCCTTAAAATTTACCTTAGAAGTTTCTAGAACAGAATAGAACCACAGAACTAATTAACAGTTTCAACTGGTCATGGTCTACAAAATTTTTAATAACAGGCTTCTTCAGTAAAAAAATTTCTGAGCATATGTCCCCAGTAGATGTAATTTATTTATAATTTATGGACTTGTACTGCTGAAGTTTTCTAATTCTCCCTGTGTCCAAGTGGTTTGTCTTGCTCTTTTTTAGAGACCACTGGAACAGAGCCTGTTTCTTCTCTATAACTTTTCTGAAACAGAGAAAGGTATCAGATGGGTGTTAGAGGCGGAACTGACACATTTAAGGAAGTTCTGTTTTATTTTTAGAAGTAGCTGATTTTTTATACTGCAGCCAGTGAAAGCTTCTCTATGCCATCATGCTACAGGGATACTTAACTGGTAAAACTCATGGTTTTTATTCAAGTAACTGGTTCCAGTTAAGTAGGAGTGAAACCAATTTCATGCAGGCTTTTTGGGACAAACCTATTATGTGGTGAAATGGTATAGAAAATCATTTGGTCTGCTCTCAGCTTTTGATGTGCAACAGAATCTGTTTATTGTGACAATCTTATTTCTAACTTATTCTAAGTAACCCATGGAGGCCTTGCAGTTCTGCTCTCCATGTTGCACATGGCAACAATCTCATAATCAGAGGTGGAATGAGCACAAGAGAAAAATCTCCCCCAAATAATAATTTTAAATGGAAAATCTTGAAGCTTTTTCATTTCAATTTACTGCCCTTTGCTCAAAACATACTGTACTAGAACTTGAGACATTTTTAACTACCCTATAAATTAAAAGCAATATAAAATTATATATTCTTTAGGCACCTGTATGTGGAAATGTAATAAAATGCAGTTCTTATAGATGAAACATTTAGATTAAATATTTTCAAAAATAGCTGGAAAAGGTTTTGTTGTTGATGGTGGTTGGTTGGTTTTGGGATTTTTTGGAGAAAAGTAAGGTAGGCAATTAATCTCTTTTATTAAAAGAGTAAAGACTTAGGACTTAATTGAAATATTAAAAAGATGTAAACTAACAAAGTACGACAGAAAAAAACCCACAAACCAACCAACATGCAAACACAAAAAAACCCAACTCAATCATCTCCAAGTTTTAGCACATTGTTGTATTTGGCAGACAAATGGCAAAGTGCAGCTGGGGAAAGCACAGAACAGATTAAAATATATTGAGAATGTTCTTTCTTGCTCCATTAAACATAATTCAAATACCTGGCATGCCACAGAAGTTCATCACAGGCTAGAAGTGAATAAAAAGCAAGAAGCCTGATTCCAGTCTGCGTTGACTTGGAGCTACCTGTGTTCTTCAACTCATCTCCATCCAGTCGTGTGTAACACCAGTGCAGAATTACTGCTTGGCCCATAAAATTTCAGAATACAGAGGTCATCCTGGCGTTCCAAGAAAAATAAACTAATAAATGAGCACCTTGTCTTATCCTAGGTGTCTGTTTAGCCTATCAGGCATGTTTCCTCCATGTACAAGCTCATGTGCGTAGTGCCTCCTGGAATATCCCTTGTAAGGAAGGAGAAACAGGTCTCCTCACTTCGACATAGAAACATCCCCTGCTGTTATTTTTTTTATCTCTGAGAACCCTTTGTTGGTTCATAACATTGTAAGGGCAAAGTGTGAGTGCTACTTTTGGGACATTAATGACTTCTCTTACCATACTCGGGGGTCATGATGTCATAAATGACAGTTTCAAATGAATTTTTGCATTATCAAAAGTTTAAGTTTTACTTTAAAGAATTGTGTTTACAAATCTGGTTGTGCAGTTATAAAATTGATAATGTGAGTTCTAAGGTTAATAATGTTATCCCTAAAGTTAATTGCCAAGTTCAAAAGCGTTCTAAATGTTATATAAATAAAATTTAAAAGAATTTTGTATTATAAGTAAAGGGGAGAATGCCCAACCCCCTGGCTAATATTAAAGGACCACTGCTGCCAAGTTGCTAAAAATAGTGAGCAACGGTTGGGTCTGTCACTAAGATGTATCCAAAATAGAATACTAATGAGGCTCCTTCCCGCCTATGTAAACGACCCTAAGACCAACCCCTAGACACTACCATCCGATTGGCGGGAAGGAACCCCTCATTAATTAATATACCCAATAAGATCTGACCTGAGGGGAGGATACACAGACAGACCCAGCCTACTAAAAACAGCATAAATAGGGCTCCCCAAGAGAGGAGGGGGGCTCCCTGCAGCTGACACTCTCAGTGAGTAGAGGGTTCCTTGCTCTCTAGCCAATTAGTGGAGTAGCAGAGCCTGAGCCAGGGCGGTGGCCTCAAACCTTTCAAAGGCTAACACCTAAATACTTTTAACAGCCTTTAGGTTTTAAACCTAAAGGGCGCCCGGCTCTGATGAGCCTCCTTGGGCTGCCATCGGACAGCCCAGGCGTGCCAATCACTGCCCGGGACCTAACCTTTCCTGTTGATTTTCCTTGTTTTTCATCGGGATTCTGGGACGCGGCGAAGTTCCAATAAATAAATTTCCAACTAACTTCGTCGTGAGAATTGTCCTTTATTCCTGACAATGAGACATCAGCTATTATAAAAAAGTATTTAAAAGATTAATTTGCTTTCACATAGATACGTATATTTCCCTTTAATTTGCTTTTGGGAATATCTATATTTAACCTGTGAGCAAATCAAAATAGTATTTGCTGGTTTACTTGTAGAAGAACATTTTCCTTCAATTCTTGTTGATTTGGCCAGTCAGTGGGAACCTCAGAAATGATAATCCAGTTTGTCTTTGCTCCTTGCATTATGGATCCTTTTGAATTGGCAGAAAAGTTCAGAAGTTTTTTTTTTTTTTCCTCTTCTATACAGAGGATTTGTTATGAATAAGAATGAACCTCTGCTTTGCTGATAAGTACAAAAGCATGACCTATAAGAATCTTTATCTCTCTCCTTTCACTTTATTGACAAACTTTGGGGCATCCCATCTGCTGTGAGACAGGAATTTGCATAAATCAGAGGGCAGAGAATAATGCTTTCCTCTTTGCTATTCCTACAAATTAAACGTCTACAAGTAAGCTCCAAACCTTGCTATGATCCAGAGAGGTGATCAAAGAACAGAAAGATAAAGGACTCAAAAACAAGACATCCGTGGCCTTAAGTAGTCCTGGGCAGTAGTAGTATCAATTCTGTTCATTTCGTTTATTTGTTTGGTGGTTTTCTGTAGGATGGAATTTTATTTGCTGAATTTGAAACGGGAACTTAAATTCAAACTAGAAAATTATTGAATTGAGGAATATAGTTTTCATCCCAATTATGCTTTAGTTTTCTCTTGCATAAGTTTTTATATAATTGAACATAATCTACAAATCCTCTCTGAAAATTGCTACATAATTTAATGGGAACAAAACTAATATATTTCTGTAGAGGTATAACAGACTTTCATAATAAAAACAAACAAAAGCCAACCCATTTAGAGTCAGCAGGATTTAGTAGCAAATTAAACCTTTCTGTATTTAATAGACCTTTTTATCTCTTTTATAACATTCTTCACATATACTTACAAAATTAATATCATTCTTCTTTACTTTATTGAAACGTTCTTTTATTATAAGTAAAAGATACCTTAAACTACACATGAAAGTGAGAGAATGCTTCTGCTTAGACAAAAACAGCTAGCCCATGTGAAAAGTATTATAGACACACAGTGAACTATAACATTTTTGAATTAACTGAAAAAATCTACAATAGGAGTGTATTACTTTTATTATACTCTGTGGCTTCATAATTTTATATATCATTTAAGTTCCATCAGTAAAGTTCCTACAGACATTTCTTAGTGTTATAGCAGAGGTTTTTGGTTTACCACAAAAGTTATCAAAGTATGTTTAATGCAAATCAGATTATAAACATTTCAGGATGTCTTTCAACAGGACCCTATGGATTTCACACTCGTAAAATACCCTGCAAAATTTTTATGTAAAGGAGACGATGCAGTATATTTGCTGCTAACATCTCACAACAGAGAGGTGACTATGCTGCTAATACAGAACACACATTAAAGAATTTGCCTCTTTTTTATGGTTGAGCCCCCAAAGATAAGGTGTGAGAATAATCTCCAGAATCCAAACACTTGAATTCAGATACATTTATTTAAGCTGGATGCTTAATTTCCCATAATGATATTTATTTTATTTTACTTATTAACAGCACAAAATTATTTTCTTCACACATCCTAATTCTCTTGACTACCTCCTGTCAGAGGAGATGTTGAACTCTAAGGGTGTGGAGAAGGGTGTCTGAGCTCCAGCTGCTGATTTAAAAGTGCAAGTCACCCTTAGGACTTGTGCAGTGCCTGCCAGCTTCAGGCACACCTCTTGGATATTTACATGTATCTATTACAAAACATGACAAAACAAATGAGCAAAATTTGCATTGGAAAAAATGAGGGGAAAAAAAAATCCTATTTTAGTCCTTTGTTTTGATGAAAGGATGCATCGTTTTATTTTGTTGTGTATTTAAAGACTGCAGCAATGTCAATCCACACACCCTCCAGCAGTCAGGCCCACGCACATGTACATGCCCAGGAATACAATTCAGATTCAGAGAGAAAGATGGACATGACTCAATGTTAACAAGGACAGTGAGTTGCACTGCTGCTTTCCCCAAGGTCAGATTATCACAGTTTTGTCTCACACCTACCAGTGAAAATTTTTCTGTTCATTAAAACAGAATAAAGGAATCAACACAGAAAAACAGATAGAAAATGTTTGGGAAAAAAGCTCGAAAATAAAAATAATAACAACAACAACAACAAAAACAAAAAAAAACAACAAAACAAACAAGCAACAACAGCGACCCCAAAAAATTTTAATAAACACCAAAAAACAACCAACCAAAGAAATCACAAACAAAAAAAACCCAAACAGCAAAAAATAAGCACAGAAAATCAACACATAATTGTCTCCATCCCACCAAAACCAACCAACCAAACACAAAAAACAAAGCCTCATCTCAAGAAAAACACCAGAGAAAATCTTAAAAAAGAAAACTATACCTAGACTACACCACATACTGAGACGGAAGGAAGGAATAACACCTGTCTTTCTGTGACCATTTAGAATATGAGATGCTGAAGCTTTTTCGTGCCTATTAAGGAATTCCAAACTTTTGTGCCATTGTTTGTCCTGGAAACAGTCTTTAGCCACAAGTAATGAGAACTGAATTTCCTCACTTGTCTCAGTTTCAGACCTGCAGTTCCACAAAGCAACTGAATCCCTAACAAAAGCCAGGGAATATTGCAGTCTTTTCCAACCTGAGACATGTAATTTTTCTCTCTGCTACAGTGCTGATCAGCTGAAAAAACCATGATAGGGCACTCTGTCTAAAAGTGCCTGTTTACTCTCTGTAATTAACCCCTAATTCAGAAGCTGGACAGATAAAGATAATCAAAGTATAAAACACCTGGTGTAATTGGAGCTTAAAAATGTCTTCTACCTCCTGTATATTTTGCAGTATATGCATTTTCTTTCATCTCAATGCCACAAATCCTTGCTCAAAGGGGTAATTTGTCTGCATGAAAAGCTGTGCTTAAATCCTGGGGGATTTTTTTCCCTTTTTTTTTCTTTCCCCACCTCTCTCAGCTTTTATCTGTACACAGGGTCTTCACAGAAGAAGTGTTTATATTTACTTTCTGATAGAGATATGGCTTATAATTTTAGATGCTGAAATAGTAGGATTTTCTCCTCTAATTGCATTTCATATCTTTCCATTAAAAGAAAGTAGGTAAGGAAAACACCTGAAGTCTTCAGGTGATTTCAAAAACATAAAAAGTCCCAATGCAAATCAGTGGGACATAAGCAATGATGCACGCCAAATATTTAAAAGATTCCCCCTAAAAGAAACCAATCCATTGTTTCTATTGTGGAAAATGCTCAAATCAACCTGCAGAGCAATAATTCTCATTTTTGCATCAGCTTCCCTGGCTCCAATTCAGTTTGCTGACAAGCACTTTTTGATGACAACCATGGCACCTGTGTAGCTGGCAAGCAGTGTGTTGTCTCCATTAGTGAAAAACATTGGCTTGTTCAGAGATGAAGAGATTCTTTCATCGAGGGACTGGACACAGTCAGGGGGTGTTGTGCTATTGGCACCCAGTAAACAAAAATCAAGTTGACAGCTGTGACATGTGAGAAGCAAAGAGGTGAGTCCAAGCAAACAAGTGAAAAATGGTGGGGTGCCACGGTGTCCAAGAAAGTGAAGTCAGAATTAAAAGTGTGAATATCTTTGGGGGCCCAACATGCCAGTCCCAGTTGTCTGACAGTGGACCAATGGCTCATGTCCTTGGTCCATGGGCTCTCTGTAGAACAAAACAGAAGATCTCACATCTTTCATAATTTCACAGGGAGGGAAATTTGAAAGACAGGACTGGAAGAGACTTCCTGGAACACAGATCATAGGAAAGCAGGCAAACTGTGTTTATTCCAAAAGAGCCAACAGAATATTAATGCTTTCTCCTCCACCATGAATACAAAAGGCACAAAACTAACTCCATAATCCAAATCAATAATAAAATCACTCTTATTTTCCACTAACTTACTTAATGTTAGGTGCAATTTGGCTTCTTCAATATCCCATTTTGAGGTATAGGTAAGTGAACCTCTTTGGAAAACTTGGCAGTGGTCTACATCTCTTTACCAGTACTTCTGGCTGATTTATCAGTTTGCAAATTGTCATTCATGACAAAAGATTAACTAATTTTTGCATTGTCAAAGCTTAAATGTTAAAGTTTACAGTTTAAATATTCCAGTTTAAAAGTTGTGATGTTTAAGACCTTTTTAAGCTAATGTTCAAAGTTGATAAAGTTATTCCTAAAGTTAGTCACCAAGTTTAAAAGGTTTAAAATGTTTTAAATGTTATAAAAATAGTTTAATAAAGGTTTTGTATTGTAAGTAAAAGGGAGAGTGCCCAACCCCCTGACAAATATTAAGAGACCACTGATGCTCAAGAGCTAAAAATAGAAGGTAACGGTTGGGTCTGTCACCCAGATGTATCCATAACAGCATACTAAGGAGGCACCTTCCCGCCAATGTAAATGAGCCAGCTTACACCCCTAGACAACATTATCTGATTGGCGGGAGGGAACCCCTCATTAATCAGTAGGCCCAATAACATCAGGTCTGAGGGGAGGATGCATCGACAGACCCAACCCACCTGAATTGAGCATAAATCGGGCTCCCCCAAAGAGGAGGGGGCTCTCTGCAGCTGACCTCGTCAGAGTGCAGTGAGTCTCTCGCTCGCTTACCAGTTAGTGGTGTAGCTGAGCTCGAGCCAGGGTGTTGGCCTCGAACCTTTTCCTTAAGGACCATTTCTAAACGCCTCCAAGCCTTAAGCTTGAAGGAAGCCCGGCTCGAATAGAGCTCCTCGGGCTGCCGGCGGCGGCCCCGGCACTCCGATCACCGACCCGGGACCAAAGCTTTTTATCACTGTTTTATTTTTCTTCATTTTCTTTCCTGGGGATTCTCGGACACGACGGGGTCCAATAAACATCTTTTGTTTTTAACCTCGTCGTGAGAATTGTCTTTATTCCCAACACAAATGTATTGTAATCTGCATAAAAATGGAGTCTGCTAACTGATTTGGATTAATCAGGTCTGACTGTAACTCCTTTTGGTATCCTCATTTGAACAGCACATCAATCACGATGACCTCTTTTGATAATACTGTTACCGTAATATCTAATTTCATATTAATTCCATTGTAATTTTGTGGGCATTCATTCTAACAGTAATTCCTATGGAATTGCATCTGACATCCCCATGAATACCAAAATAACTCAACAAGATAAATGTTATTACATTGAATACCAAAAGAGGAGATAATGATTTGCCATTTATAATAAAATGTTGCCTGCAAAATATTAGCAGACATTACTGCCTAGCACTGAGGATGCTCCTGTGTAAATCTGTTCAAATCCAACTAAATCCCAAATGTCTCCCCTGTGTGCCAACACGAGCTTGAGGAGAGTTGCTCGGACACCTTTTTTCCAGACTCAAGATACCGGTGATTTATCATCCTCCACTGAACCCATTTCTATCAGGGATCTCACGCTGAATCCCACAAGCCAAACCTCAGCAGCCTGTCAGTGGGAAAAGCTTGAAAGAGTGCAGAGATGGTTTCCAGCAGTGGTTGTGCCAAGATGCTTCCTGATATCCTCATTTCTCATTAGTGTTGAATTAGTCTCTCCATGCAAAGTAAGAGGCACTCAGCTCCTTGGCAGCTCTGCCTGTCAGATGAGCTCCTGTACTTGTTCGGCATGCACGTATATATAAAAACATTTATATAATTTTAATATATTTATATATATTGAAATTGCTCTAATATGCGAATGTGTGTCTGTATCCAGTGCCTATACATCTCAGCTGACATATATATAGCTTACAGAGGCAGAGGAGGTGGGAAAGGTGGCTGCCAGCACGATCTTGCAGAACTAATGAGGTATAATTTGTTCTCAGCTTTTAGACACACCATCATTCTTGAGGAAATAAGCCTGGCTAAACCAGAGCACAGGTATCCCTCACTTGTCTGGATAACAGCCCCAGGCCATTGGGGGCCACTTCCAGGGTTCATGACATCATAAGAGTGAGATTAAAGAGAAACTGGTGCCTCAGGCTTTGCACGGCCTCATGCCTTCTGTTTCTACAATGGCTTCTTGTGCGACTCACAGCAGCCTAGGGAGGCAGCTGTTTACAGTCTTAGGAAGAGAAAAGCAGCAGAAATCTCAGTATATGTTCTGTTGCCAAGATTTATGCAAATAATATTAAGCATATAATTTGGGAGGTATTTGAAGAATACAACATTGTTGTACATTTCTGTTGAAGGAGTACAAATTAAGCCTAAGGTTCAGATGAGTTATTTTTTGCCATGTTTTACAGTGGGTCCCTTCAGGAATGCTGCAGCAAGTCTCATGTACCTGGGAGGTGTTTCCCCAGCACAGTGTTCAGTCTGGGCACTCCAGCAGCAGCAGGATTTGTAAGCCTAAATCGTCTACAGATCCTATAATCAGCAATGTGGACTCAGTATCCTTCCATCAAGCCAGCAATGGCTAAAGGGGTGGAAACAGGAAACAATTATATTTTACTTTTTTTCTGATAACCACCAGAATCTGTTTCCAGATATTGTGGATTTTTCGCTGACTAAGAGGTTCACAGTTGCACAGCTCCATCTAAACACCAAGTTAGTGTTTCCTTTTGCTGGAATTTCTTTGTAATTGAGTGGAAACAAACTCAACAATAGACAGTCCCTTCCCATTTAATGCCTGCACAAGTCCACTTTCATGTACATTCTGTGTGCATTGATTACTCTAATTGGGATTGAACATAGTAAGAAAACAGAAAAAAAACCAAACTAACAAAACACCACAAAAAGAAGCCTGAGTTTTCCCCCCTTCTTCAGACAGCCATAGCCTTCATTTGTCCCTCTAAGTGGGAATTCCCTTCCCCAACCCGCAATCACTGTGGGACGCTCCTTAAGGAATAGCATATTCATGAGGTCACCAATGTCATTCTGAGGTATTTAATTCAGTTTTAAAAAATAGTAAAGGGACCAGCCCCCTGGAGTAACCCCAAGAAAGAGCCTGCAGAGATAGAAGAAGGTATCTCAAGGCAGCATTGAAGGTGTTCAAGCCTTAAACAACCTGTTCAGGTGCTTGAGAGACAACAGCTTGGAGAAGGGGAAAGGTGTGGGTTAGGGACGCTGCCAGGGCCATGGCTCACCAAACTCATAAACTCTGTCAGCAAATATAAATAAGAACTATGTGTACAAACTTGTGCTAGGCTTTTGTGCCCTGCTGACACAGCACACAGTCTTCATCTCAGACTGCTGAAGTGTCAGGTGTGTTATGAAGAGATGTGGGAGTTTAGATAAACCTCTGCCTTTTGCCCAGGCCTCTGGCAGCAGGCAGCAGCTTTACTGAGGTGGCCAGCACCCCAAAACCTACTCTCGTTCACAAGTTCTTTAAAAATGGCTGATTAAGGCTATTATAGAATGAATTATTTATTAGTAGACACAAAACTAACAGATGTAAGACTTTAAACAGACTACTATTACTACACAGTGATAAGACAAAAAGAGACTACTAGTAAATACATACAGAGTGGGGTTAAAGGTACCATTAATTTTACAGCTTGTGAAGAAATAATGTAACTTAGGATCCAATGCTTCTTACCATCCAACTGTGATGGAGCAAACTTCGAAATCCTTTCCCTCAATCCCCAGAAAAGGAACCACAGAATCTGCATCCAAACTCTGGGAAGATGTCCCTCACGTTCTCAGGGTGTGTGTAGGAGACTTGTGCCTCTGTGATAATTCGTGTGTGCTTTTATTGTCTTTGTAAAACAGTGTCTCTCAGTCAGGAATATTTATTTTTCTTTCATCTCTTCCCACATTTGCCCTCCAGGCTAAGATGTAGATTCTTAGCTGGGGAACTGAGCCCTTTGGCACCAGAGATGACCCCATGCTGGACCTGTGACCTGCCTGGGTTATCTCTTGTATCTGCAACAACCATCTGGGGCAGAGAGGGGTAGACAAATCCTGCCACAAAGCGTTTTTCCAAAAGCAAAAGGGTCAGACTCTTCCCTTCACGTTAGACCTTCTTCCACTCCACTCTAACTGATATTAAACAGGCCACTGAAAGAAGAGCATCTCAAATGTTGGTTAATAATTGCTGTAATGTCACGTAATATTCCACTGCCAAACGAATACGAGCACAAAACACAGACAGATTGGCATATACTTGCTTGTTTCACAATACTATGTAATCTAATGACATAACCCTAAATAAAATTCTGAAAGTCCTTATCAGATGATGATTCAGCACAACACTAAGTGCTGTTTAGAGTCAACAGCTGAAGTCTTCCAATCAGCAAAGGTAGCTTAGAAATTTCTTTTCAAGTATGCAGCTGCGTATTTCACCTCAAAATCACAACTTCTTTGTGATCTAGCTGCAGGAATCCTGAATCCTCTATGTTTTCTTCTACTCATCTGATTTTTCTTCTGCTGGCTGAAAACTGAAAATTTAAAAATTTTAATTTAAAAACTAGTTTTGTAGTTAATTTAAAATATTTTAGTATTTTTATTAATTAAGATAATAACGTACACAGAGAAAATGATCAGTCCCAGAGGAACTCTTTATGATTTTGATCATCATAAGCAGAACCAGTCTGTGTTCAGTAACAAAGTGTGGCTCGTAATAATGTTGACCAGTGTACAGAAAGGGACTGAAACAGCCAGAGAAGGGCTGAAAGTTGCAAAATCCAATCTGTGAGCACTCCCTGGCACTGAATTGACATGCCTTTTCATTCTGTGTAGCCCACGGCTGGGTTTTGTGCTGGTGTGCACCATTTGACTTGCACATGAACCTAAAAAGTGAATGTGAACTGTTAATAATGCTTACACTGTGTTCAAGATTTTTTTTTTAGCTCTTTCTCACAGTGGTGGTCTACACTTCTTGGGTAGAATTAAGCACTGTTGGCTGTAAATTAGCAAGCTAGCACACAATTCAGCTGTAAAACATGCAGGAGAATGAATATAGATCAGTCAAGTCAGCTATTTACAGAGTTTTTGCCTTAGAGATATGTTTTACTGTCTGTGCTGTGGAGATACAGAGTACAAATGATTTTTATTCTTGACAGTCTAAAAGTACAGTAGACTGCAATTATGGCAACATTTCAGAGAAGTCTAAACTCTGGTCTCTCTCATTCATACACATAGGCACTTTTCCTAAATCAGTGAAATTCTTCCTTTTGTTCAGGGTATAAACTAAAAGTGAATGCCCTCTTGATAAAACCTGGCAAGTGCAATTAATAAAATACTACAGGAAGTTATGAGCACTACTGCAGCAGTGGAAACTGAGTCATAGCTTCCAGTGGTGACCACATAATTTAATTATTTTTTTTAAATTAAGGCAGTAGCTGCCCACAACAGGTTTTTACCTTTCCTGGCAGTTGTAGACAAAAGCTAATAAAGAAGAAAACAGAACACTAGTAGTCAGTTTTTCACTGTGTGCATATAAGTATGTTTTTAATTAAAAGGTGACATGTGTTGAACTAAAACGTGTCTTAACAATACTGAAAGTAGGACATCCTGATGGTGCACCAATGTGTGTCTATTCAAGACCCTGGCAAATGTCCTGTGATTCCTAACAGGTAATGGGCTGATAAGTACACCGTGATTTCTAACTCCTTCATGTGAAAATCCAAAAAAATTATATGCAATGTGATTTGGGTGGCATTACTACTACTACTACTACTTCTACTGCTGCTGCTGCTGCTGCTGCTGCTACAGCTAGTGGTGCATCCAAGGCAATGTGAACACAAGACTGAGGGAAGCACTTCTGTTTGTCTGGTCAGCTCTGAGATGCCCAGAAGAGGAAGGACTTAGACCATTTTGAGCGAGTCCAGAGTAAGAGGGATGGAGCAGCTCTGCTACAAGGAAAGGCTGTGAGAATTGGGATTGTTCAGCCTGGAAAAGACAAGGCTTCCAGGTAACTTAATCACAGCCTTCCAGTACCTGAAAGGAGCTAATATAAAAGGTGGAGAGAGACTATTTACAGGGCCTGAAGTGATACAACAAGAAGAAATGGGTTCAAATGGAAACAGAGTAGCTTTAGACTACATATTTCAAAAATTTCTTCAGTGTGAAGGTGATGAGGTCCTGGCAAAGGTTGCCCACAAAAGGTGTGACCCACCCCTGGAAGCATCCAAGACCAGGTTGTATAGGGAGTTGGAGCAGCCTGGAATAGTGGAAGGTGTCCCTGGCCTTGGCAGGGGCTGGAATTGGATGGACTTTAAGGGCCCTAACCCAGGCCATTCTGTGATTCATTGAGTCCATGATTTAAAAGTCTGAATATTCTGTGTCTGATTATTCTTTTCAACAGCTACCACACATTGTGTAAAGAGATGGGAAAAAAGTAACTATGGAAGGATCTACCTATTACCAAAGTATAACTTTTGTATAACTTTTAATTTTTCTTGTAGCTAAGAGCTTGGGATGAGACTTTGGTCTGATCCACTCCTGTAAAGTCATCACAGTACCATTTCCTCACTCTGGGAAAAACACAATGTAATGGAAATACTTTATAACATGGATGGATAGTTACAAAATTTCTTCTGAAATGTCTTCTAGATTGTAGGGAGATGATTTGCATTTTCTTGTTTGAGCTTTGATTTTTTTCACCGTTAATACTGAAATGCTATTTTCCCCAGCACAAGTATTTCTCAGATTTCAAATAAGTCTTTGGTTAGATAGCAACTGTCAAGATGCATGGAAAACAGAAAACAGACAACAAAGAGATGGTGAGAAACAAATAATGTGAAAAGTAAGTGATGCAACACTAGCTAGCTCCTTCACTTATTTTACATGAATCATTCATTTTAGGTGGTTTTGCTCCTTGTATTTTGGATTTTGCATGTGTTTGCTTGTTCACTTTTTTCTAATGCTTGTTAAATTTTGAGTATTTTGCCCAAGTATGACAGCAAAACAGGCTGTGTTATGCAACTGAGATGAATGTGGTATGAGTTGCTGCCCATAAATTAACTCTTTCTTGGTTAACCTGTTACAACAGATTTGAGATGAAGAAACTGATACTGTCTGAAAGTTCCCAATTTCAACACCAAGTGACACACCCCATACCCACCTCTAAAAAGCCCTATGCAAAAGAAAATTGCAAACAGCCACTGCAGAGATGGAGAAAAGCCAGAAAGCAAGATGAAAGCAGTGAAAATTCTCATTACTCAAATCGCTGATCTTAATTCATAAAGGTTCTGAGGTACTGTGGTATCAGTTGCACTGAAAAAAATTAACCATTCCTCAATAAACAGAAATATAACATTAGCTCTGTGAAGGCAAGGATATTAAGGGGCATGACACTCACAAATGAAGACCCACTGCTCTGGAATAGGCCCCCATTTACACAGTGGGATGAAGCTCCCTTGAACCCTTGTCAAATACAAAATTGGGTGATTTGCCCCAGGGATGCTTTGCCCCTGCAGTGAGATGGGATCAGTTCCCTTGCAGCTGACTCCTGTGCTTGTATGTGGGCTAATCAAGGGGCCTTTGTGACTCTTCCATGCGTGTGATACCGAGAAGGACTTGTTGAAAGGGGATGAAAAGCTGCACATGAGGCAGCCATGGGCACTCACAGCCCACAAATCCAGTCTAATCTTGGGCTGCTTCCAAAGAAACACAGGCACCAGGTCAAGGGAGACAATTCTGCTCCTCTGACTCTGCCCTCAGCAGGTCCCACCTGGAGCCCTGCGTCCAGGCCTGGGGTGCTCAGCACAGGGAAATGGGGAGCTGTGGGAGCAGCCCATGGAGAGGAGCAGAGGGCTGGAGCACCCCGGCTGCCAACACAGGCTGAGAGAGCAGAGCCTGCTCAGCCTGGGGAAGGGAAGGCTCCTCACTGCAGCCTCCCAGCACCTCAGCGGGAGCTTAGAAACAACCAGGGACGCTGCCTTGTGACACAGGCAGAAAGTGAAGGCACAAGGGGGAACAGTTTTGAAAAGGAGAGATGAAGGTTTAAAAAAGGAGAAACTTAAGATTGCATGTAAAGAAAAAGCTTTTTACTGTGAGGGTTTTGCAGCCCTGTCACAGACTGCCCAGAGCAGCTTTGGCTGCCCCAACCCAGTGAATGTTCAAGGCCAGTCTGGATGGGACTTGCAGCAAGCTGGGCTGATGGAAGATGTCCTGCCCATGGCATGGGGGCTAGAACTAGAGGAACCTGAAGGTCCCTTCCAACCCCGAGCATTCCACAATTTTGTGATTTTGGATGGCATCAGGGGCCATAGGCGTGGAGCCCCGAGAAGGAAGGGAGCCTGGTGCTGTGGGGATCAGTGTCCCGGGACAGCTGGAGTGTCAAAAGCTGCCTGTGCCCTGGCACATGACGCACATGGCAGCCGGGGAAGCCACGGCCGCACCGCCCGATCTCGGCCCCCGGCTTCTTCTGGGGCCTGCCGGGCGGCTTCCAAACACACGCGCGGCCCCTCGGGGAGAGAGCGGGGCCAAAGGTCCTTGGAACGGAGCCGACAGCAGGCTCAGCGCCCGCCCGGTTTCTTCGGGCCCAGGAATGGCACAACGCCTTCCCTCAGGGAACGCCTTCCCTCAGGGAGCGGCGGGGGCGGTGGAGCCGGAGGGTCCGCCCAGAATCTCTGCCCTTTGGCCCAGACCGGGGCCCGGAGCCCCTCAGCAGTTCCGGGGGTGCCCGAAGCTCCTGACGCCACAGGGGACCGGACGTGGAGAGCAGCGGGAGGAGCTGGAGGCGGGGCGGGAGCAGCCGCGGGTTCCTGAGCCGGGAAGGGCTCGGGAGCACCCTCTGAAGGAGGCAGGGCAGCTTAGCCTGGAGAAAAAGCCACCCAGGGGTGACCCCATCGCTCTCTACAGCTCCCCGAAGGGTGGTAGCGAGGTAAGGCTCGGCCCCTTCTCCCAGGTAACAAGTGACAGGACAAGCAGAAATGGCCTCAAGTGTCACCAGGGATGGGATAGGTTGAATATTAGGGAGTTTTTCTTCAGGGAGAGGGTTGCCAAGCATTGGAACAAGCTGGCCAGGCAAGTGGTGGAGTCATCACATCCTCTGTGTACTGCCCAGGGAGTGAGGGGCACTACTGTCACGTCAGCTCTCCCCAGGCTGAGAGATGGTTGTGCTCAGGTAGTAAAAAGAAAATGGGCTATGTATGTGAGGTCTGTCTCCGTACATCAGTCTTCTAGCTGAACTGAATTAAAAAAAAAAAAAAAAAAAAAAAACCCAAAAAAAAAAAAAAAAAAAAAAAAAAAAAAAAAAAAAAAAAAAAACAACCACACACAAAAAAAA
>VXAC01000680.1:306057-339255 GCA_013399225.1 Rhipidura dahli | reverse complement strand
ACCAAAAAAAAAAAAAACCAAAAAAAACCCAAACCAAAACAGGCTCAACTGATTGCTGGGTTCGTTTTTCTTTGCTCACCAATCAAAACTGCCAATGATGATACATTAAAACAGATAAGTTGAATTGGCATAGCTTGAGGCTACTTGCAGTAGAATCATAGAATCACAGAATATCTCAAGCTGGAAGGGACCCATAAGGTCACTGAGATAAACTGCCTACTCCTGAGAGGACAGTTTCACTAAACCCTGTTCCTAAGAGCTTCAGATGCTCCTTGTCGTGCGGAAAGAAGACAACTTTGCACCGAAATCTACTCAACAAGATATTTATTAGGAGTAGTTCGATGCGTCCGGAAATCCCCAGTGGAAAAAANAAGGAGCCTCATTAATATTCTGCCTTTGATACATCTCGCTGACAGACCCAACGGCTTGTTGCTATTTTTAGTAAGGAGGCAGAGATGGTCCTTTAATATTGAGCCGGGGGATGGGTCTCCCTTTTAATGCTGTTAACCAGAAATCTTTTAAACTTTATTAATACAAACCTTAAATTACATATAAACCTCTTTAAATCCTTGTTCTTACCCCCAACTGTGATAACATCTTAAGAAAACCCTTTAACTTTTATTAACAAACTTTTTATATAACAATTTAAACTCCCCCCTCACAAACTTATGAAAACTGCAAAAATTCATTTATAAATTCTGTGAATAACACTCCTCCAACTATGACAGGCTTGGTGTTGTGAACAGTGCCCCAGGGAACAGTCCTATGATAACACTGGCTAGCTTTTTGTGTATTCTGGGATGAATTCCATAGGCTTCATGGACTTTAGTGCATCAAGGTGGAGCCGCAATTCTCAGACTTGGCTGGGAATTTATCATCACCACAATCCCAGTATTCTAAGACAAGTATCCAGGGTTCCCAGGGCCTGTCACCAGTGTTCAAAACGAGGAGAAGAAGAGGCATTAAATGGGTGTGCTTTGTCTGTGTCTCTGAGGGAAGTAATCGATCTCAACAAGTAACAGACTGGTGTTCTCCCTGATACTCCTTTTGCTGTTGACTTCTTTCAAAAATCCTTTTTTGTTTTCCTTCCCAGTGCTGGCCAGCTGGAGCTCTGCAAGAGTTTTGGCCCACGAATGTTCTCCCTGCTGTGGTGAACAGCATCTGTGTAGTCCTTCTGTGTCACCTGTTCTTGCTTCCAGTGGCCACACAATTTTCCTTGGTGCCTGAGTTCTAAAAGAAGATCGCTGCTCAGCCAAATCATCCTGCCCGCCTTGCCATTGCCTACGCCTGTGCTCTCAGGAGATGGCTGTTCAAAGATGACCAGCATTCATCCTGTAGGCTGAGTCCTGTGATATATTATTCCTCTTAAAGCTTCTACTGGAAAGAAAATTTTAGAATGTATTTTTCCTTTCACACAGGCATTCTATTACTGGAAATTTTTCATAGCTGTGTATGTCCCTTACAATGTGTTTATACAGCATGGAGCACAGTGGGACCTTGATCTTTGCTAGGACACCTAAGCATGAATCAACAGAAATAATTAATGCAGAACTTCATCATTACCCTTTACTTATACTGTGTCAGTCTTTCAGACTGAGAGCAGGGGAAAAAGAAAAGGAAAAAAAAAAAAAAGAGGACAATTTATCATATTAGTCTCCCCTGAGTTACCCTAGAAAAAGTATTCTTAGCAACTGCCATATTCATATGAATTAATCATGCCATTTTGGTAGTAATATCTCACATTTCTTTATCCTGTTCAATCTGTGGTCAGAAAGTGCTATTCTTGCTCATGCTGAGTTTTAACATTCTCTAAGGATACACTGCATTTGATCCACTAAGTGTTCACCTGAAGCAGGAGACAAAACCAAAGGGGTGAGCATAGCAGACTCCAGTCCACCTTCATGGGAAAAGAAGCAAAGCCTAATTTTTACTACATTTTCCATCAGTCTTGAGAAAGACCAAATGTAGATTTCCTTTTCATCTGTTTTGGGAACTTTCATCTGAAAACTCTTTACAGATGAACAATGTGAAAAAAGAAATGATGGTCTTTTTGCCACTTTCTGTGTCTGGATTAGTTTAACTTAAAAATCCTGGCTAAGAGCAGCTGGAATAGGACCATCTGCTTCCATCCTATATCTTCCATTCCTCTCCAAAGAAGTCTAAAGTCAGAGAATAACAGAATAATTTGTTTTGGAAGAGCCCAAATAGACCCTCTATTTGAAACCTGCTGCCATGGTTAGAGACATCTTCCTCTAGACAGGCTGCTGAGATCCCTGTTCAACCTGGCCTTGAACCTTCCCAGGACTGGGCAGCTTTCCTGGGTAACCTGTGCAGGGCCTCCCCACCCTCACAGGGAAGAATTTCTTCATAATACCCAATCTAAACCTGCTCTTTTTTGGCTTAAAAACATTCCACCTTGTCCTATCAAAAATGCTTGTTATAAACAGACGTTCTAAACTACAAACTGTATCCACAAATTGTTGAGGAGAGTGTGGGTTGCATGAAGGGCTCTTCCAACCATTTAACAACAGAGATTACTCTGTTCTGGACCTTGGCACTTCCCTGTCCCAGATAAATAGTGAGTCTCCACTGTGGGCAAAAGCACACTTTACATTCAAATTGGTGAGTTTTGGAACATTAGACAAGCAACTGATCTCCAGATGGAACATCTGAAGCTTTGAACCATTATTCTGAAATAGGGGACTGTATTTCCATTTTCATTCATCTTCTCTGCACGTTGCAAAGCCTATGTTAGCACAAATAGAGAAAATAGATCTTCCTTTTAAATTGACCTGTTCTACCTGTGAATTTGCCATTCTTACCCTTCACCAATTGCACTCTGGCAGATGGATCTGCTCAACATTGAGGTGGTTGCAGTGTGTCCTTAAAATATCCTTTAGCCTAGAAAATAAATTCTGGTGGTGTCTCCTGCATTCCTACCACCACAGCCATAAGCTCTTTTGCAAACCAAACATGCTTTCTGCCATTCCTTCACATCTGTAACATTTAACTTTAATGCCTCTGCCCCTGAGGAGCTGCAGAGTAGCATTTCAATTCACCATCCACGGATTTGTCCTGAAGAATTAGAGACATGTCAGCTTATCAGTCTGTGACCTTTTCTATTAACATTGTCTTCAGGTTGACTTGGCAGCACACAAGGAAAATAAATCTTGTTACCCAAAGCTGGTCTAGCTTGCCAGGATAGTGCAGCTGTGGCTCAAATCTGTTAAATTTTTAAATTGCAAACATTGCTATGACTACATGAAATTTATTAGGTAGAATAATGCCTGGAAAAGGGTGCAGAGGAAAGCAATGGAATAGAAACCATAAAAATGGATATGGAAGAGGTTTGTTTTTTTTTTTTTTTTTTTTTTTTGCAAAACCGGGAAAGTTTTATTGTTTATCTTATTTACAGCCTAGAGATAACACAAATGGAGTTGCATTGTAAATTATAGGACCTTTCCATGTTCCAGTTTTTGGAAGATCTATGTGGACACTCTTCCAGGTAAGCTGCATGTACCTTCTTTATTGCCTGCTCCCAGGCTTTGTCAACACCTTCATCTGTTGTGTTGTCATGTTCTTTTAATGATAAAGGAATGAGGAGAAGTATGATGACCTCAGAAGGTGATGCCATGAATAATTCTTCTGAGATGAACATGTTCTGGCATTATAACCCCTGCACTTCCCGCTGCTCTGATTTTCTATGACATCCTACTGTGGAGCAATGCATGATCTTCTCCAGGATGCTCTCCATGTTGATAGAAGGATATTTAGTGCTCTGAACAGCTGGCTAAACACCCAGTGTTTTTTGAGATATACAGGGTGTTTGAGATGTCCACAGGAGACTTGCAGATTTGTTATAGGAGCTATTCCTCAACCCCGAGGAGCTGTTCAGCTCTTCAGCTGGTCAGGAGGCAAAGCTGAACTATCTTAAAGAGTTTGATATTTGGTGAGCATGCTGGGTTGATGTCTGGACTTGATGATCCTCGAATAATTATCATAGAATGATAGAATCCAATCATATATAATTGGAAGAGCCCTTACAGGTTGTCCAGTTCTATCCTCTCACCATGGGCAGGGACACCTTCCACCATCCCAGGTTGCTCCAAGCCCCGTCCATCCTGGTGTTGGACACTGCCAGGGATGAGTCATCCACAACTTTTCTCGACAACCTGTGGCAGGGCCTCACCACCCTCACAGCCAAGAATTCCTTCCTAGTAGCCAATTTAAACATACCCTCTTCCAGTATAAAACAATGATCTTAGAGGTCTCTACCAACCTTAACAATTCTCTAAGATGCTGACAAATATACTGAGCTCCAGTAGTGGGATTCAGCTGCAGATTAAGACACCTTAATTAGTGCCTGGATTCAGTTAGGTTCTAAAATCCCACTGGAGTCCATGAATGCCAAGTTATTGCATGTATTAGAGCCCTGGAAGGGAGCTGAAGCTGCCTTAAAATGGGTATATTTCTGTCCATAGGTCTAGAGTCAGCAGGAATTATATTGCAACAGATTTCTGTCTGTGGTGGCAGCTTAAATATCCAGATTATGTTTAGATATGTACATGAGGACAGCAAAATGCTTGTTGGGTTGTTTTAGTTTTTGTTTTTGTTTTTTTCTTAATGAGTTCAAAATCCCACAGTTAAATATTCCAGGAAATAACAACGAACTTTCCACCAAAACAACACCACCAACCAACCAACCAAACAAAAACAAAAAACCAAAGAAAACAAACAAACAACCCCCCCAACAAATAAACCAACCACCCCCCCCCCCCCCAAAAAAACCTTAAAAACAAACAAAAAAAAACCCCAACCAAACAGAAAGAGTAGGAAAGGCTGTTTCCTATGACTGTTAGCTTAGTGAGGCAATATTTTCTTTCTACATTTTAGCTTTAATATTGGCCAGGCTTTCTCATTTTAAGTAATACTTCTTTCTCACTTAGGCTCTCCCAGATGCTTGTACAAGTGTCTGATTGCTTTTGCTGTACTTAACTTTCATCATAGCTGTAAGATAACATCATTCATGCAGAAAGAATATTTCTACTCTGAAAAGCAAGTCAACCTAAACATATTTTTGGTTTATGTATTTTCAATCTCAGAAAAAAACAAACAAAATTAAAATTAAATTTGTATTAAAAATGTATTTTTAGCAACATAAAGCAATAAAAATAATGATGTGATTCAGGAATTCTTGTTATGTTTCTGTTGCTCCCACTTCTTTTTGTTGTCCAAAATCAGTGTTGAATTATATTCTTCACACAGTGTACAATGTTCCCCTTACTGTGTAAAGGGAAGTGATATCTGTTAAGTAACTGGTATAGTGATGCATGATATGAGAGCCTATACAAAAAAAGGGGGAGAAAACACACCTGACAGCAGCAAATCTTCATCTTTTGCCATTCTTGAAAACACTTTTCATCAAAAAACTCATCTCTTCTTCGTTGTTTTATAATTCTTTGTGGTTATATTTTTTTTTTTTTGGAACTGTATCTATTGCTTAACGTGTCGAGACAAGTTGAAGATTTCATTTTTACTCTGTTCATTCGGGAGACTGCATAGCTTCTACTGCATTAGGCAAATTAATAGAGATAAGTTCTATTAAAAAAAAAAAAAATAATCAGCACATAAAGCCCAGGGTCAGGAACTCTCCACAGAGCAGATTTCTGGAAGCTGCAAGGAGACACAGATTGCCTCATTTTTACAATCTTTTCCTGAATGTTTGTTCCTGGCTACTGTCAAGTGCAGGTTTTTAGGTTAGATTTTTAAGGTAAACATTTCTGGTCTGGTTCTAAGTTTCTGCAACAAGATAATAATGAACTGAACAAAATTTCACAATGAATCAGTAATCCCCTTTTCCAGGAGGCATTTGGAGCTTTCCTTCTAGGTGTCCTAGACGAGTGCTGAGCTGCACTGGCCAAATGATCTTTGTGATGGAAAAAATTCCTAAGTGACTACGGAACATGAAGCTGTCTTTGGAAAAGTCACTTGGTCCCTGGCACTCCCCTGTATTTATTTATCTTGTAATGATCTTAAATCTTTGCATCATTAACCCTAAGGATGTAGATCTTAGGATGTTTGCGCCCTAAGCCCTTGCACCCTAAGCCTGAAAATCAAGTCCTAGTGAATTACAGTAACATTTAATACCACATCTCAAATGGCAGCTGATGAAATTCAGATCTCTTAATCATGCTCTCTGTGCTATGAAACTCCTGAAATCAAATGGTGAAAAGAAGCTATCAGCCTCAGCCAAGATTTTTTCAGAGAAGAGCCTGGAGCTCTACCAGACTGACACCTAAATACCTCAAGGAAAAACAGGCCTTTTCTGTTAAAAATCAGACTTGTAAGTCAAAATCACAGTTACTGAGTGTTTGGCTTGTACTTTTTGATGGTACTAGCTGGCAATAGTCTCCCTAGAAAATTAGATAAATGCAGATCTGTAACATGGATTAGGATATTGTGCACATTTTTTTTTCAGATATGTCAGAGCATCCTAAGTCCTTTTTGCAAGTGTTGACTGAGTAAAACAGAAGACATTTCATTGAAATATCAGAAATTGAAGTATCATGCTCAATTGCTGATTAACTTTTCACTAAATAATTTGCTGGTTTATGACCTGTCTGAGAGTAAAAATTCATTTCTGCAGCATGAAGAGTACCCACATTTCTGAATGGGTTTGACAGAGTGCATTATGTTCAAGTCTTACATGAGACAAACACAAAGTTTGGTGCTTTAGGCTTATCTTCACAACTAGTCACCTTCTTATGCATTGTGCAGGTGCAGAATTTAGGCAGGCTTTAATGAAGAGAGAAAAGGATGCTTTCAAAGACTTAGGGTTTGAATCTCATCATCCTCTTGATGTGTTCCATCCTCTGTTGTCAGGGTATCTGCAGATAGATAGTTAGACATCTTACGTGTATTCATTGAATATATGATTCAATTTACACTCAGTGCATCAAATATACTTTTAAAGGTATATTAATAAGCATTATATTAATGATTATAGCTAATATGCTATTCAGCACAACGTACTGACACATAGCATCCTGTATCTCCAATAAGAATCAGAGTTTTTGGCAAGCTGTGGGTTTGGAGGCTCCTTCTTGTTCTCTGCATTTTCTACAGACTATTTGCACAGCATTTTGAATCTGTGCCTCAGTTTTCAGTGGTTGTTTCCAGGATGTTCAATGTCTAAGGTGTGGAGATTAAGTCATACATTGCATGGAGTTTATTTGTTGGGCAAAAACGTTTGAACATTTTTATGCAGATCCACCTACTTAACTTCAAGTACCTATATTGCAAACTTTCAGCTTCCCTATATAGTTAGGGATTTTTATCACTTTTAAAGGATTGTGGTGGGTTTACTCTGGCTGGATGCAGATGCCCACAAAAGCCACTCTCTCATCCCTTCCATGAGTGAGCATGGGAGATGTGAATAAGCCTCTAGATACACCTTACTGTGTCAGTATATCAAATGTAGGAGGAATAAGGACTCCGTTTATAATGATAAATTTAAATGGGATGTGAATGTGTGACTTTCAAGACAAATCTGTAACATTTCATGCATTTTCCAATAATACTTCATTTAAAGCATTTTTCAGTAATATTCCTAGACAAATATATGTGTAGGGCATCCATATTTTAAAAAAAAATCATGCTGAAGGAGACAGATAAAACTAAAATTAATTGATTAGAAATTAAAACAGATATTTGCAGATATATTTGAACAATTTTGTAAGTTTGGGCTCTAATAGTAAGAAGTAAAAAAAAATATTTCTATAAGCTTCTTTTTCTCCATTCTATGCCATGTGAAAATATTCTTCACGTTTCCCTCCACATCATCTTGCTCATCTGTTTTAAACCTCAATTCTGTATGTCTTTTCATCATTACTTGAACTTATAAATTTCCCCTTTCTTCTGGGATATATAGATATATTTTTACTCTGTAAACTATTTTGAGAGAGAATTTTTATGAAATACCATGGAAAAGAACTAACATTGCTACAAGTAGGCAGCTACTTCCTAGGCTGAACTTCTAATTAAGTTATTCTTGGTTCATGCAGAGGAATACTAATCATGTATTTCTGGGGTTACAGGGTTAATTGTCTGTCTAGACTATAGGGACTGCATTTCTTTAACTAACAGACCACTAAAAGAGTAAGTGAAGCTCTCTGGACCAGCAGTATAGTTTAATATATAACAGCTATATTTGAAGTGTGTTCTTGGAGGTTCACATGTAGGTGGAAAAAGATTTGGGCAGCAGACGGAGTGAGGTACACAGCAGAACAGTTAAAATGAGATCAATATCAAAAAAAAAACAACAAAAAGGACAGATGGAGCAAAGAATAGTTCAGCCTGATGGAGGGATCAAGTTACTGCATTTTGTTTGTGTGTTTCAGTCTCGGTGTCCTTGGATTTGTAGCTGTTCTGCACAAATTAGCATGGTGCAATGGTAGTTAGATGACATGACAGACTCAAATTGGGAACAGGTTCACAATCCTCCAAAGAAGAAGGAACAGTCCTATGCAATCTTTTCCTGATGCAAAAGCGACCAAAGTGTACTTAGGTAAGATGTTTCTAAGTCAGCAGCAGAAGCTGTTTATGGAGGTGTGGACATGGCCATATAAGGCAGTGTTCTGTACAGGAGACTTTTTGCATTTGGTGTAAGATTATATATAATGATGGATCATCCATGTCCAGGGGGAGTCATGCAGTGCTGTGGATGTAAGAACTGAGGAGTCTTGCCCCATCCAGCTGAAGATGTTTCAAGGACCCTTGCCGTGGAAACTGACTCCACCAAACAGAGACAGCTAAACATCCTGAGCTTTCTTTCTTTTCTCTTGTATTTATTTTTTCCTTTTTTTTTTTTTTTAACAGCTCCTCTGTCTGTTAATAGGTGTGCAGCATGGACATCAAAGCAGGTAAATGCTTATGTCAGCACTGCACCCTGCTGAAGCACAGCCCACAGTGCTACATGGTAAGAATTTGACCCGAATTTAAACCAATGTTTCCTTCCTTCCTATAACCCTTTAGCAAGCTGTCAGCACACATTGCTGGAGGTAGAGCACTACCACCACTACTGTGATTACATTGTGCTAATTGGCTTCAAGCAGTTTATATGAATCAAATCAGAGCTTGAAGTAAACTCTCAACTCCTAGGGAGCTGGTAGTGCGTACAGCCAGTGTTACTGGCTTTTCCCTAAACATTAGAGAGCAACTCTGTAAAAGTTTAGCTAAGTCTGTGTGCTTTCATCTTTCAGACTTGCCCAGTGTCATCTTGAATGAGATCATGTCCAACAGCAATCCCAGTGCTCGCTTTGACAGGTTCTTGGGAGAGCTGCTGTTGCCTCAGCCTAAGAATATCCCATCCTTCCTCTCCTTCTGGACCAGCTGTGTTCCAGCTGTGAAGAACGTGTGGCAAGCTGGGCTGGGTGTCAGACACTGTTAAAGCTGAAGTGCTGCTGCTGTGTTTGTTTCATGCCCTGTGGAACTTTACCTCACTTACTTCAAGAGTAAAACTGAGCACATTAAATGATTTAGCAGTGTGGTGGCCAGCTCAGTAACCTGACAGAAATGCATTTTCTGAGCAGTCAAAGCATAATGCAGTGAATAAGCTCTTTTATAATAATAAAATTCAATAACTGGCCAGAGTGGTTTTCCTATTAGATACTGAATAAAGCCTTTGGCACAGCACTTTTTTTGTGTATCCCTTTTGAGTTTTTTACACATCTGCTGATGATTGTAGTGTAGGTTTATACAATTGTCACCCACTGCTTTGCTCATGGATTTTTGGCTTAAATTACATCTCAGTCACTGAATGATGCTACTGATTTTCAAGGGATGTACTTGCAGAGGAAGTAAAAATTCTACAAAAAGGTGACATAAACCTTTAGGAACTACTCATAGTGTGCTAGTTTTGGTCAGCCTATAGAGAGATATCCCTTGACAATTTAGATGATTTCTGTATCACATCTAAGCACCAGGTTAGGAAGACTGACTATAGATGATTTAAATTCTTGTACTAAAAACATTCTTTGCTTAATGTGGAAGACTTTAGGGAACAGATCTTGCAGTTCTTTAAGATACTCTGTGGCATCACTGGTAAAGCACTTTAACAACAACAACAAAAACCAAAAATTCAGAAGCAATCGCTTCAAATAACTAATGGGCTCAGAAACCTGAGCACTGGAGGAAGAATTTTGTTGGCTTTCAAACAAATTTATGTCTCTAGATGATAAAAATCCAGGTGAGACTGTTACTGAAGATAGACCCATGTTGCCCTGTGATATTAGATTTTGTCCAGCTGTAACCCGGTGGAGATACCACTCACACACCACATTGGTGGGATGGGGGTTTGAGCATCAGTTGCACTCCAAAGCCAGACAGCTCAGACCTAGCAGCAGCATTCAAAAGTTTTTGGCGCCTTACTTATTTCAGGCATGAGAGAAGACAAATCAGCATCAGTTATGTAGAGTAGAAACAAGGCTGTGATTTAATTAATGCATGTTTCAGTGTATGAAGGGTGGTTTTATTTAAAAACATGTTTTAAATAGACAGTGATATCTTAATGCTGCTCAGAAGATCTGAAACCACTGATACCCAGAGATGAATGGGTTCTTTGCATGTGCATCTTTAAGTTGGCTTTGAAATCCTTAAATACAGTTTACAGAATCTTTCAACTGTGTGAAAGTGTCTCAGTGACTAAAAATATTACTTAACTCACAGTTGAAAGCTTATTATCTCAAGACCTATGGTGAACAAGTGACACAAGAAATACACCCATCTAGTAATAATAATTTCACTTGTAACTGAAATGCAACTTTCTCTTCAGAATATAGAAACACAGAGAAGCAACCCTGTGTTCAGGCTAAATTTCAGTAACCCAAATATGGTCAGTTCCTGTAGAATTGATACAGCATTTTCTAATACATTTCTATACACCATGCACTTGCTTTTACTTAATTTTTATTCACTATTACAGAAAAGATTAAAACTACCCATCTTAGGAGAAGGACTAAAAGAAATGTCATAACTAATTGATAAAAATATTAACACTTTTGCTAAGCAAAATGTAATCATCTCAAATGGAAAGCTAACATGTTACTCAGGCTAATGGCCCCTAGAATATACATGAATAACTAATCACTGTCTTGCAATTCACCAGATATGCTCTTTTCCTTACCCTCTTGATTCTCATCTGAATATATTTTTCTTAATGTTTTTTTAATACTAGCTGAAATAAAGTGCAATACAGCACTTTCTGGTATTCCCTAACCAATTAAGCATAATAATTGAATCCCTCTGCTGCCCTTCTTATGTTGTTAATATAAATTCATAATTATCTGACTCCCATCCTATTTAGTGAGCTTTGGATCAGACCATATCTGGTCTTTTCTCTTCTGGAACAGATCACTGTTTTCTTAATAGTAGAATGGCTTTTTCTGTGTTACATTTCTTCTCTGGACATGACCTTTAGGGATTTCACAGATTTCTGTAGCTGTTGTGTAAGACCCCTTATCCTTTTAAAATCCATAATAAATGCCTGTCAGACATTGCTGCAACGTGGTAACATATTGCCTCTACATTGAGATCAATCAAATCCCAGGCCCTGAGATTCAATATATCTTCTCTAAAAGATGTGAAATTTGCTGAATAAATTAAGGAGGAATTCTAAAGCCCTTGTGGACATAAATTAAGAAAACTACTTGATCCACAATGAGAATGAAAATTTTTCATGCGTGTGTAGATAATGAGCTGTGTGGTCAGTTAAAAAACATGCACACTTCCAGAAACACAGGCAGAGCTCTGAAGGCCACACGTAATTTTGTTAATTATAATGTGTTCTTTTCCATAGCTGTAATTATGACTTCACTGTGGCATTTCCACCTGTCAGTGCAGAAATCTCATGTGAGTTCCTGCTGCTCCAAGGCACTGTTACTTGGTGCTGCATGGTTATTTCTACCAGCATATATTTTGTGCAAAATACGGCTATGTCAGATCTGTTCGGATTTTCTGCTGGAATAAATGGCTTCTCCAGGTAAGGGAGAATTCCTCCATGGCTCTTCCTGGTCTGGCTATTGAATTATCATTACTTTTTTAAACAGTCTTCCGAGTGACAACTTCTCCATTGCTAAATGGAGATTGATAACGCCTGAAGTGGATGTACCTTGAGAGAATTACTTGCCATAGGGTTGGATCTAGCCATTTCCCTTATCTTGAACTTTCTTTCCTCCATTTCTCTTCTCTATTTGATCTCATCTGTTTCCAAAGACAGGCAAAAAACCTTATCAGTAATTTACTGAGGAAAAAGGAATCAGAGAATAAGTGGAAGGTTAGCTAGAAAGAATCAGTTTATTCTGCACAATGGTATATCCAGTTTGGTTGCAAATTGTGTGGCACTTGAAGTGAATCACTGAAATGTGTGTCCAGGCAGATAAAGGCCCTGATTTTAACCCTGATCCAGCAGTGCTTTTTCATGTAATACTGGCAGTTGACCATGGCTTGAATTACTCTGTCCAAAGTAAGGCAACATGATCTCTGCGAGTCTAAAATCCAAATTAACCTTTCACTGGGCAACATCAAACTTCTGCAAGAAAACTCCCAGCTGAACTGTGATCAGGTGACACTGCTGTGTGGACAGAGGGAGTGCACTGTGGTGGTGACTGGACACCAGTGATGTTGCCCCTGCCCCCCATGAGCTGCACACAGAATAAAGCCAGGCTGTAAATTCAGCTCCAAGCATAGACATGTATTAGGAAGTATTAGCAAAACAAGTGGTTATTCAGTATCATTAACGGTGGCAGCCTATGGGCCCTTTCATTTTGCTTTTTGTGGGAGTTATTTTTTGGGTTGTTTGAACTGTTTGCGAGGATTTTGTTGGGTTTTTTTGTTGTTGCTTGTTTTTTTGGTTTTTATTTTTTCATTTCTTAGAATGGAGAATTTTACTTTAAGAGGTGGAAGCAAAATTTCACTTATGATATTCTTAGACATTAGATGCAGAGGATAAAGCTTGGTACAAATCTGCCACTCTAATTTATAGGGCTGTTGGTCTATTTTTTAGAAGTCTGTTGAATAACTTCATAGTTCACTGTCATGGGAAAAAAATTCATTACTGGACATGAATCTATTACATTAGATAACCAGAGCATGACATATAGTGGGGGAAGGGCCTTTATCTAAAATTTTCAATTAAGCTCTATGTTCTGAGTCACTGCTGATCTCCACTCTTGAAGAATATTCATGGATGAATAGATTTCAAAGCCAGGAGGATCTCTTTCAGTAATCTAGCTCAAGTGATTCAGTAACATGTGTCTGGGAGCATCATCTGGTCAGTGTTGCATCCTGACCACAGCTCTTGCAAGGATGACAGAATCTCTTTCTGAAAATGTCTACAAGTTCTTACATCAACATTTAAGGTAGTGAATTCTTGGTTTTTTTTCTAAATGAATGATTCTATTACTTCATTACTGTATTTAAAATACATGCCTTTGCAGTTTCTGTTCTGAACCTCATTGCCACAGGGATTGTCAAAAATGTCCCACATGAATAATTAAAAATTTTCTGTGAACCGTCTATATAAACCATACATTCATTTAGAAGGGTAGAGCAGAAAGATTTACCTAATGATGATCTCTGCAGATCATACTGTATTTCCCAGTTTGCACGCAGAACAACTACACTATCTAATTAAGCCATCTAATCTGGATATTTAATCAGTTAAGGTAAAGGCCATGATATTATATTTCCATAACTTTTTTTAGTTTCTGACAGTCTATTTCATTTCTTGGTCTTATATTAGAAACTCTGTGTTTGTGTGTGCTTGTTTGCACACATAATGAACCAACAAAGAGGAAAATAAGTTTTTATGTATGTGTGGATAGGCAGATGGATAACATGCATAATTCCTTTGAGCAGAGGGCAATACCAGATGACCCCCAGTGGTCCCTTCCACTCTAAATCATTCTGTTGTTCTAGGATTCAATCCATTGATCATTAACAAAATTTAAGTGCTTCCCATATGACCATGAGTGGATATTTACTACAGCTCTATCAGGTATTTCAGTATTCCTTCCTTTCAGCCATTCCTCCACCTGTAAATCATGGAATCAGAGATTGCTAGATTGGTTTGAGCTGGAAAGGACCTGAAGGTAGTTCCAACTCCCCTGCCATGGACAAGGATGTCACTCAGCAGATCACACTGCTCCAAGCACCATCCAGCTTGGCCTTGAACACTTTCAGGGCTGTGGAATCCTCAGCCTTTCTGGGAAACCTTTCTGTTCCACTGCTTCATCACCCTCTGAGTAAAGGATCTCTTCTTACAGCCAGTCTGAACCTGCGCTTTCCAGTTTATAACCACCACCCCTTGTCCTGTCACCATCTGCCAGTAAAAAATGTTCCTGTCCATCCTTCTTATTAGCCCTCTTCAGCCACTGAAAGGGGCTCTAAGTTCTCCCCCAAGCTCTCTCTTCTCCGGGCTGAACACACCCAGCTCTCTGAGCCTGTCTTCATAGGAGAGGTGCCTCCAGCCCTTGGAGCATCTTCATGGCCTTTTCTGGACCTTCTCTGAGAGGTCCATGTGTTTCTTGTCTTGAGGACCACAGACCTGGACACATCACCGCAGCTGGGGTCTCACTTGAGCAGAGCAGAGGGGCAGAATCCCCCTCCCCAGCTGCCCATGCAGTGGGATCAGCCCAGCACATGGGGGATTTCAGGGCTGGGGCACATGGGGCACAGGGCAGGGCTGCTCTTCCAGTCTTGGTATCTGGGATTGCCTCAAACCAGTTGCAGCACCTTGCTTGGACTTGTTGAACTTCATTAAGTTCTTGTGAAGCCATTTTTCGAGTTTGCCCAGGTCCCTCTGGGTGGCATCTTTGTTCTGTTGTGTTAGCTGCACACCATTCATCCCACGAGGAGAGTGAAGGGCATAACTGACCTACGTTCTGCAGTGCATATTGCCTCATTTCCTCACAGCCTTCTAGACAACAGCCACGTCTATGCACTTTCACTACTACTTTGGAAGTCACAAAATAAAAATGTGATTGAGATTTACTGCCTGTTGTTAGGGAATGATGTTGACAGAGGAGTGGATTCTTTAATTTTAGTTTCTTTTACTTAATGGGTAATGTTGATCTTTCAGAAAAAAAAAGTCTGAATTAATTTGCTGTAGATGTGCAGCTTTTTCTTTCCAAACTCTATTGCCAGAAGCAGAAGAAAACAAGTATTTCATATGCATCAGCTGGTCCTATGCAAAGTTAATGTTTTTTTTCTGGTTCTAAGTGTTTGAAGGGATATGGCATCACACATTATAGCAGTAGCATCACAGCTACTCTCTGCTGCCTGATTTTTTTTTCCTCAGTACAAAAACCAAAATCAGTTGCCCTTGATTCTGCAAAAAATCTGGTCTTTAGAAGGTAGAAAAGCTGTTGTGTAATGCTTCTAAAAGACTGGAACGTTGACATGTCAGAAACTGCTTTATAAGAGTGTTTTCCTTATAAGATTAATGACAAACCATAAAAACATTACCTCAAACAGGAAAAATACATCCTTGTACTAACAGTAAATATTGATATGTGAGTGAAAACATAAGGGAATTGTTAAGAAGGTTTCTGGTTCTCTGGGAAGAGGCTCACTGGAAAGGTATTTTACGTGGCCCTCATGCATGCTTGTCCATGGTTTAGTCTTCAGCCTCTATAGTTCAACACTAATTTTCTGATTTACCATAGCTGGAAGGCATGCAAAATATAGTTACAATACTAAACTAAATAAAATTTCAGATGATTAATTTCATTTTTTTTTCTTTTTAAGCCCCACAGATAAAATGAACAGAAAAAAAAAATAAAAGAAAAGCTTTCATGGGTCATTTATTTTAGGAAATCATTGAATGAATTAGAATTTAAATAAAGACTGTGAGATTTACTCTGGTATAATAGCATGAAATTAAGACCAAGTTTTACCTGTGCTGTTGCTAATAGACAATATATTCAATTACAAACTAAATTTGATTCACTTGTCTGTGCAATTAAAATGCAAATGTTCAGGTCATAATATTAGAAGCCTCCCATTTTGGATGTGGCATTATACAGTTTTCTTGCTGCTGTTGTTAACAGTAATTCATATGGGAAGATAACATAACTTTAGCCACCAACATGTAACATCCTGAAACAGGGCTTCTTGTGTCCTATATGCAAGTCTAAACTTCTGCAATGAAGCACATAATTTTTCTTGGTGGAAGTCTTTGGTTTCTCCAAGCACCGTGATTTAAACTATGCCAGTGCCCTCTTTATCTAGCCTTGTGGACAAATGATTCCAAGTAATGTGCTTTCTTTTATCTTCTTTTTGTTTTATTTACCTCAGTCTTGAAAACTGGATTTTCAAGATGTTCTTTGCTTAACAAAGTGTGAACGTTAAACACTAAGTGGGACTGTAAACATGCTGACAGGCTGAGACAACTGATCACAAAGTGAAAGTAAAATGTATTTAATAGAAATAAAAAGAAAAAAATGCTCTATGTCTGATATATTTTACTTATTGAAAGTATTCATGATCTGTGGTAGTCAAAGAATATTTGATTACTGATTAGAACACACCTCTATCTAACATTGTAAGAACAATGTCAGGAAACCCAGAGATCTGGCCAGTGTCTATGACTACTGTTCATCCATGCTGGTTCCAGCCTCCAGGTGAGATGGAATCTGTGCAGCAGAACAGTGAACATCATCTGCATAAAAGGCAGCGAAGGATTTATGTCCTCTATTGTCACAGACAGTGCTGATAAAGGTCGGTTTTATTACTTCAAAACTGTTACAGAAAGAAAAATCTTTCATGCTGGCTTGTCTAGAGAGCGTAGGAATTCCCAGTGTTATCCTTATGGGAGGCTAGAAGTATGTTTTATTGTTACTAAAGAACATATAGAAGACTTGAAACTGCCAGTTTATTGTGGCCCAAGAACTCTAAAATTGCAAAATAAAGAAAGCTTGTTTTTTGTAGCTGCCAACTTTTGAGTTTATTGCCCTGAGAAAGTGAGGGACTGAGTTTGAATCCTGCCCTTGAAGAAAGGGAATTACTCTGTTGGTTTTCATTTGTGTTTGTTTTTTGGTTTTTGTTTGGGTTTTTTTTTGCTTTCGGCTTTTTTCTTTTTTTTTTTTTTATCTAGACATACTTATGGGCTATCACACCTGCTACTTACAACAACCTCTTGGGAGGGATAATAAAAGAATACAGTTTTGTTTTATTATTGCTGTGTGATAGAGGAGGCATCCTGATTCCACCCAAGTGCTTGAGCTTTTCAGACTTTAGAAATGAAGCTATTCTTTGTCAGTCCACTGCTTTAGACAGAAGCAGTGTGGTAAGTTCAGACAAGCAAGCTGAAGAGTCGATGATCACTAGACTGCAGAAACCGGGCTGAAAGAAGCTATTGACTTATGCTTAAAATAGGAAAGAGGGTGGGGCTGGTGGGCATGGACAACAGGTTGGTTCTGACCGTGTTCAGGTTCAGGCCATACACCACGCAGGAGCAGGCAGTCTTGCTTAAGTTGAACTGGCAATGTTTTGACAGTGTCTCTTCAGAAATGTCCCCATCTCTCTCAAGTCCAGTGTCTCTTACACCTTGTCAAAGGGAACTGGCCACTTCTTGCTGCCAGCCACCAACACACCAGGGATTGTTAGCCAGCATTCAGAAGGTATACTTATGTCTGGGTTATACTTCTCTTCATTTTGGGGTCTGACCCATGTGCCACCCTTTAGAACCTCTTGAAATACTGGTGTTTCATCTGGTGCAACTTCCCCTAACCCCACTGGCACATTAAGGTCAAGGACAGCATCCCAATTCTTTACAAAGAAAAGGCAGAGGTGGTCATTGGTCACCTTCTGCCTCAGATTTCTTCACTTGAGACGCTGCCTGAGCCAAACCCGGAGGTGGGCAGGCGTTGCCATGGACAGCCCTCGGCGGGTGACCTTAAGGATGTGGCACTCAGTCCTTAGGGGCAAGCCCCAGACCAGATGGCAAGCGAAGGTGAAAGAGAAAGAGAGGGGTTCTCTGTATGGCTTCCACAGGTCTGAATTTATTCCAGTGCAGTGAAGGATCCAGAGATGAAAAATAAGAAACACAGCAGGGTCCAGGGATTTTATACCCAAGGGAATAGGGGTGGGGGTAAAGACAATAACCAGTAGGGAAGAGTAAGGAGGGAGGAGTCCATGGGGAGTCAGTCAATGGGGAGTGTTCACAGGAGGGGTAACAGGGAAGAACCAATGGGGCATTGAGTAACACAGAACTTTCCAGAACCAATACATAATCAACTAAAGAGATGAATATTCATAGCCTCATACATAAAACTAGGAGGGGAGAACAGTAGCCAGTCGACTTGTAACAAGCAAATCAAGGAAACAAAGGATTATGGTGACTCGCCCTCACCACAGAGGTTATCTTAAACATTGGTCCCTGACCACCAGGGGTTGGAGTTTGTTGTTGTTTCTGGGATCCTGGTGGCTACAGCCAGTTGCACTGCAACATTCACTTGAATAACAGTGATTCCCAGGAGGATGGACTAGTTGAAAAGCAATTTCCAAATTGGACAGTGAAACTGCATCTGTGCAAATAACTGCATATATCCCAGATTAGTGCTGGTTGTGATGTTGATTGACCTGGAAGGCCCTACACCTACAACAGTGATTCCTCCCATGGTCAGCCAGGTGATAGCAGTTAGACTGCCTGTTATTGTGGTTCCAGTCTTCTGCAGGTGTTCTTCTATGCCCAAAAATAGTTTGGGAAAGTGCCTGTTGGCACAGATTAAAAGTGTGTTAGAAACTGTCCTAAAAATTTAGTATAGGGACGTGTGAATTGCCTGGAAACATTCTTTGACATGTTCAATTTATTACTCTAGACAACAGTCTCAGAAGCAAAAGTCCAAGGCATATCAAGACATGTGCTTCCACACAACAAAGCTGCACTCACCTGCATGTTTCTACATCTCTTTTATACCTCCATAGTGGCAAGGCCTTTCCATCCTTGGCACAGATGACTGGTTTATGGCACAGATGGATTATTGGTTTATGTTGTTGGGGTTTTTTAATGCATCTAAGTATGACTCTTTGATATTATCTCTCTTCTGTATGTTTTCCAACCCAAAAATGTCCTCATACCATGATAAGGGAAATCAGTTCTGTAATTGGATCAACAGGTTTATTATATAAGGAAGGGTCCCTGGACTCAAATAACCCTAGGAATACACCAAGATTTGATCTTTTTTGGGAGGAAGCTCTGAAGTTTTCCAATATGTTTGCTGTGTAGAAAATTGAGTAGCCAAGAGAGAAGAGTTTTTTACCCTGTAAAACCCATGTATTTTATAAGTTGTCCTTCTACGTGTTGGTTTCTCTGGTTGTACATCGCTGCTTGATGGTGCTTTTTGTACAACACACCAACATAATTACTGTTAACTAGGTTTCAAACCTATAATTTACCCTGGCCTCTAAGTCCTAAAATGTGAACTCCGTATTTTCTTGCCACTCTGTAGATCCCTTGGTGAGACGTATAGGAGGATCATGTGGTGGAATCAAAAGTTTAATTTTGACTTGACACATGGATTTATTTCCCAAGACCGTGAATTGGCTGTGTGGGAGAGGGAGGGGAGGGGAAGGGAAAGGTGTGGAGAGGGAGAAGAGGGAAGAGAGGGAGTGAAAGAGAGAATGTATGTAAAAGCAAATCTCTTCTTGAGGGATGAAAGCAGATCATAGCATCCTAGAGTGGTTTAGGTTGGAAGGAACTTTAAAAATCATGTAGTTCCTAACCCTGCCATAGGCAGGGACACCTTCCACTGGACAGGTTGATAAGAGCTCCATCCAATCTGGTCTTAACATGTCCAGGATGGGTCACCCTGAGTGTCTCTGGGCAACCTGTTGCAGAAATACCTGACTATCATATAAAGACAGGGCCTTGATTCAAATACGACTTTTATCTTTGACAAAGAAAGAGGAGATATTTTTTTCCTCAACCCGTCTGAATTACAGTTTCTTTGTAAACATTACTGAAGAAGCACAGCACTAGTCTCTCTTTCATTTATGTTGCCTTTATTAGGAGACTATTCAATATTCTGAAAACAAGCTGTAGAGCTATAAGAAAATAATAAGCCTTAATAGCAGCAAGGTAGGAGAATGTAATTTTCAGTTTATGATCATAAATGCCTCAAAGCTCTTAACAAATATCTAGTAATTTAGCTTCAAAACAGACCTGGGAAATAGTTAAGTATTTTTATCTACATGCACATCACAGGAAATTGCAAGAAGAAAGAAGCTAAATCAGAAACTGAAACCGTAGCTGATCCAGGAATATAACCTCTGAAGTCATCTCTATTCTTCTTTGAGAGGTTAATACCAAATTGACACTAAGCTGAGTATCTTTGGCCCCTGAGAACTGAAAGAGGAAACTCTATCTGCTTTATTTAGATGTCACATCACCAGCTCTATGAGTTTCTGGCCTTATGAGGGCTATCCAGTCCACTAACACAACTACCAGAGCCCCATACATAAATTTAACTGAGCACAGCATTAACCTCTGAAGACTTGTCCAGCTTATCTGCCTCCCTCTTTCTATCAAATTGCTCAGGGTAGTGACTCTTCATCTAAGTAAAAAAGTAAAGCTTTGAAGTCTGGCGTTAACTTCCTGCCATCTTGCAAGCTTGGAAATTGACGTTTTAAAAACAGCTGCAAAAACTTGCCATTCTGTCCAGCAGCAAACTACAGTACTTGGTGCTGGAAAACACAGTTACAATAATGCAGAATCTGTCAAGCACAATGACACTTGAAGCTCAGCTCAGTTGCCCCAAAAGGATGTCTAGTGCCATTTGGGATGATGACTGTCATCCTGCCTGGCCTCTAGCTGATGCTTCAGGGGAGACCAGGTTTTCTGCAGATCCTGTGTCATGTTTTATAGCTCTCTGTAGCAGATAGTAACATGTGATGCAGGGGAAGAAAAGTGAGAAGATGCCTCAGTATAACCAACTGAGATGAACTGTTATGGTAAAATTTATCTTACACAGCTTAACTAAAACTTCATATTGGAAATCAGGCTCTATCCTGGTCACCCAGGCTTCATTAACAGGTATAAGCACCTTCAGAAAATGTTTTTTGTAAGAAAGGGCTTAGCATAGGTGAGAATGATCACTCTCTGAGATACCTGCATTATTGTCTTATCACCTATATTATGATTTTAAGGTAATAGCTAAATTTTAAATGTCTGTCCTTTAGTTCTCGGAAGTGAGGTGAGAATCTGGGGTGTGCTGCACAGAGCTTTGAGTTTTTTCAAGACATTACAGTTTGTATAGAATTTTCCTATCCACTAATTTCTTCACAATATTGCTTTAGCATGATCACAATGTCAAAAAATTTCATTTCTGTGGTCTTTGCTTTTTGCATTTTAACCAGAGCAATGTTAGTAACACCATACCCCATTTATTTGCAGCTTTGTTCACATAGTGCTGCCAGTTTCCCATCTCCTGACACTTATTTTTTCCTCCATGGTGATGCTAGCATTTTCTGTAACATAACACAGAATTATAGAACAATTTAGGTTGGAAAAGACCTTTAAAAACTTTGAGACCAACCATTAACATAACACAGCCATGTCTGCCACTAAACCACATCCTCAAGTACTACCTCTACATCTTTTTTGAACAATTCCAGGCATGTTGTTTCCACCACTTCCCTGGGTAGCCTGTTCAAAATGCTCGGCAACCCTCTCAGTGAAGAAGTTTTCCCTAAGATCCAGTCTCAACCTCCCCTGGCATGACTTGAGGCCATTTCCTCTCCTCCTTTCCCTTGTTTCCTGGGAGCAGACCCCAACCCCTTGTGTTGCCCCCTCCTGTGCAGAGCCACAAGGTCCCCCCTGGGCCTCCTTTTCTCCAGACTGAGTCCCTTTCCCAGCTCCTTCAGCTGTTCTTCGTCAGACTTTTGTAAAGCTACTCTAATCCACTGAGAGCTAATATGTTTTCTCCAGGAGTTTGTTGACCAGATTGTGATTCCCAAACCACACTGACACTCTCGGTGGAAGACTAGTTATTTATACTCCAGAGAGTGTCCAGTAAGTGGAGAGAGGATGGTGGAGTATGAATTTTGAGAAACCTCAGTTACTACTAACAGCCCCAGCAGTGCTTCTCATCAAGTGCTTTGGAGGACATGGCATGAGCAGATGTCACAGAAGCAAACACTTGAGTTAGGAATGGGGGAATGGAATTTGCTAAACTTAGAAGAATTAGGAACTGTGAGTCATTTTCAGCTGCCTTTGGTAAAATGTTTCTGTTGGGCTGCTGCTGAGGGCTCTGGCAGTGAGCTGGGAATTACAAGTGCTCTCCATCTACGTGTGAGAGAGGAGAGAACAAACAGCATGAAGATCCTTCTACAAGCCCAGATGGGAAAAAGGTCTTTGTGTGTCTCTTTCTTTCTCATCATTGCACATAGGTCTGGAAATTTTCTCTCATCCTGAGAGAAGGGATCACCTCTCAAAGGTATAGTTTTGTGGTTTGCTTTCCACTGAAATGAATATTCTGCTTTCAGTGCATGGCAAACACTTTGTGGGAGCTTAGGAGAGGGAGAAGAGCTGTAGATGGAGTGTGGCAGATCTCACTTCCAAATCCACATCAACAGAAACACTACAATGTCTTCATAGAACCCCTTCTGCCTCATTCCAAATTGGTTTTATGTTATAATTTGGAAAATTGAGGAAGTACTATGGAAGGGACTACTGGAAGTCACTTAATAAATCAGTTTGGAAAACAGAAGGAAAACCTACATTTCCATGAAGGGAATCTTCAGCCTGGGTTTAAAAAATCACAAAAAGTTTCTCAGAGGAGATTGAATCATCTATTGAATTTCCTTCTTTTCACAATTCTAAAGGTCTTCTGTAAATTGATATTTTAAAAAGAAACCCTGTATATTGGTGATCTATATTGCACACTAATTCAGCATGGAGAAAAAAAAAAGGACATCTCTTTTGTTTTAGAAACAGGAGGTGACAAGATCGCAGAAGTAAGCAAGATGATTTGGGGAATTTTCCTTAACCTCAACAGATTCTTCAAGTTATTTCAACCCCTTACTCAGCAAGATGTTGCTCCTGTCAGACTCTCCTTGTCATTATTCGAGTGCAAGTAACTGTTTCTGACTAAAAGAAAAAAAAAAAAAAAGACTTGGCTTTTTAAGGATCCTACAATATGTTCTAGGTATCAACTTGACTTTATAGAGCCTTATGGTTTATGTCAATATTTTATTGGTTCTTCTCACAAGTTTTCCCTAGGAGAGAGGATGAACTGACAAGGACCCAAATCTTAGTTGTGGGAAAAGAGGAAAGGAAGTCTCTTTTCTTCATCATGGGCAAAAAGAGAAGACTGGGATATATTTTACTTTAATTGCCCAGGGAGGCTTGGTTTAAGAAAAACAACCAACCAACCAACTAAAAAAGGAAGAAAAATCCCCAAAAAACACCCAAAACCAAAACCAAAAAAAAACCAAAAAAAAAAAAACAATTCAAAAAATAATGCTAGAATGAATAGGAAAGGCAGGGAGATTTATTATGATGTCTGCAATGGTTTCCATAACAGGAAAAAACCATTCCCATACCATCCTAAATCAATTGGTTTTTCCATGGCTAATTTAAAGGGTTTGCCTTAAATACTAAGCATTGATTTCTTCAGCATCTTATTTCTGTTTTGGATCTCAGAACATTTATACCAAACTTCTTTCTATGAGCAGAACTTGTGCTGATGACTCATTATCCTTGGCATGTAACTAATTAAAAAAAAAAAAAAAAGAAAAAAAAAAGAAAAAAAAAAAAAAAAAAAAAGAAAAAAAGAAAAAAGAAAGGAAAAAGAAAAAAAAAAAAAAAAAGAAAAAAGAAAAAGAAGAAAAAAAAAAAAAAGAAAGGAAGAAGAAAAAGGAAAAAAAAATTCTTCCTGGGAAACTTACTGATTGATTGGGAATTGTGTAAAACATGTGGAAGACTTCTCGAAGCAGATGGATAAAAAAAAGTAAGATTCACAATAATTTCAGATAAGCTCCCTGATGCAGAAATATAATGTAATATTAATAGATTCTGATAGGTTTATGTGTGTTATTAAAATGTAGGCACTCATCAAGTCATTCAGGATGGATTCCAACATTGTTTTCACCCAAAATCCATGTAGCCTCCTCCTGGCCCTTATTACCCTTTCACATTAAAGTCACACCATGAGCTGGACCTCCAGGACAGGTTTGCCCACACCCTGGCCAGAACTTGGTTCTGGAGCACTGCAACACCAGCAACCTTGCCAAAGCTGCAGGCCCCCTACAGACAGATGTCCAGTGATGTATTAGATGCAACCTTTGTTTACCACCTGCTCAATTAATTCACCATTGATTAAGGATAAAAATTGCATCTCATTTGCCAAGCATGCTGAGTATGAATTGATTGGGTATTGTCAAGCTGTACACATTGTCAGTAAACAGGTAACACTCTCTGCCATTTTTGTATCTCCAAACTGTGTGCTAGCATGTGAAAGTGTCTACATGACTGCAGAGTATGCATGTGGATGCAGAATAACCAGAAAAATAAAAATATTAACATAAACTCATTAAGGGGAAGTGCTTTATCTTGTAATCAACCCATGTGAAATCCAACTGCTTAGTCCCAAGTTGGAAAATATATTGCGATTCTAAATATACACCAATGCATTTTCTTCTTGGAATAAGATAGTTGTGCAAATATCTACTGTAGGCATTTAGGATTTTTTTTTTCTCTCAACCATGATAGCATCTGTCACTCCGGGGCAAAAACTAGATTAGTGTCCAGACAGTATATCTTGAGACCTGGTGCTGTAACTTTGCTTCACAGTGCCTGTATTTTATCACTTTGAACATGTCTAAATTAAAGGAATATGCATATGAATGATCACTGATCTTGAGTAGCTCCCAGCTCAGGTCATTTTTTTCTGAAAGTACATATCAGCATGCATTTTAGTGCTGGAGGAAATGTACAGTCCATTGAGGGGTTGTCGACCAGCTCCAGGTTCCTCCAGGATGAGATATCATTTAAATTACTCTTCTTGAGCTAGATGAAATCCATACCAATTAGGAAGCTGAAGTGTTGCAGTATACAATTTTAAAGCAATCTTGCACTGAGCCGCTTACTCTGGGGTTGTATTTTCACACAAGACCCTGAGTTTGGGGCTACTTTAGAGTTATAAATTGTGGGGTTTTTTATATTCAGGCAGATGTGGCATTTCCCCACACAGACTTAAAATTTGATTCAGAAACCAGAATTTTACAATTGAGGTTTGAAAAATCCCTCTCATAGTAGCATAATCCATCGTTTGGGTGCTCAGAGTTGCATGGTCAAGTCAAAGCCACCCTGTTTTTCTTTAGTGATTCTCCTAATTCCATCCCAAGTTTTATGATAACTGGATTTTGTTGTTTCAGCTCATGCTGCAAAGGGTGCAGAGCAAAGGGAGGGTTTCAATTCTCTTCCTCAAAAAGAAAAGCTTGAGGAAAAGCAACAAAATGTATCCTGAGAGGAACAAGAGGGATGACAGCCAGAGAGAGCATTAGTAATATTCAGGGAATGGGTAGTTCAATGTCTAAATGCCCAGCAGGATAATCAGGTGCTGCCGTGATGGCAGGCTCCCTCCCAGAATCACTGCTATTATTTTGTGAGATTCTTTGAGATCATATGATGGAAAGCCCTGCAGGAAGGTGAGATGCTGCTCCTTATTGCCATTGCCTTCTCTCTCAGCTATTCAGTGCGCTCAGCTAATGGCTGCACTAGTCATTATCTTTCCTATATTTCACGATTATACTATATTACACTAGTCACAGTCTTCCCCCTATTTCACTATTAAATGAGACTTACTTTTCATCTGAATGTTATTGAAGAAGTTAGTGCATCTAATTGAAGGTTTCTGACTCATTTATGGTAGTTTTAAAAGCTTAATCTTCAATTTTGAGAGCCTGGATGACCCTGATTACATGAACCATGAGCTACAATATGACTTTATATATTTTCTGTGTCATTAAATGCTCTGATTCATTTCATGGCAGTGTGGCATATATCTTTGCACCTCTGTGTATATTATGTATTCAGCAACATCAACAAAATAAATGTTGAAGCAATGTGCTCAACTGTATTTATCATGTACTGCTGCTGTATTAGTCCTACTGTGAAAACTGTGCCATACAAGCCCTTCTAGCATGGATAGCTGAGTTAAAAATTCAGTTCCTTAAAAATTCATGTAAGAGAAGTTGAATGTGACTTTGTCTTCAAAGTCATACGAGGTCATCAGATGGCAAAGAAAAGAGAAAAATCAATAAGCCATATGCCATGATTAAAATACTGTACATTTATAGCTAAGATACATTAAAGGTACATATATAATTTAGGAAAAGTATTCAGCGTTTTGATACTTTGAGGGATTGGTCCTGATCAGTATCTAAAATAAAGTAGTTCTATTCATTAAAAAAAATAAAAAACCAAACAAACAAACACAAAAAACCCAAAAAAACCCCAAAAAAACCCCCAAAAAAAACAAAAAAAAAAAAACCCCAGTACGACAAAAAATGGTCTACTTAGATGGTGAAAACTAGTAAATTCTGAGTGTGTGGCATGAAGTGAGTAAATCTTTTGGTTTTTGCAAAGAAAATATTCAGAAGGGTCTTAATCTATACAATTGTAGTAAGTATGAATCAAGAGAGAAATTGTTAGGCTCAAAGAAGTCATACTACATTTAAAAGATGTTTGGATATTTCTAGTATCTATTTATTTTTAAGAAGGCCTAATGATCTTAAGGTGACAAATTTTCTCCAACTTTTTTTGGTTTTTGCTATATATAGTGCATTTCAGTATGAGGTGTCCTCTTCTGGACAAGTTTCTGAAGGCTTTGGGGATATTTTTATTTGAATAATGAATCGCAATTATGGAACCGTTATAAAGATGACAAAAAACCAGTTTGTTTTGGGGGTCCAAAGAATATGGGCAGAGTCCTAAAAGAAATACAGCTCTTCACAACTGGTAATGGATGAAGAAACTTAAAATGAGCACCGGTCCTTATCCCTGGTCCTGGAGGAGTGATCTTCTGGGCGATCAGTCCAAAGGATGTGTCCAAATGTCTATACAGGAGCAAGCAGTAATGGAGTAACACAGATTTTTCTCTTAGTAGTGTTTCCTGCTTATAAGAATGATACCTTTCTAACCTTAGCAAAATGCCAGCACTTCTCATTTGAGACTACCAGCTAAAACTGAGTCAGTCAGTTTCAGAGCAGCAGAATTTCCTGGTGTACAACAAAAAGATATAAAGACTTTCACATCTTCTGTGATTTCCAATTGCTTCATTTGTAAAAACTGTCATACAGAAATTAAATTTTCTAGGGGATATTTGTGTGATAAAACCAGAATTCTGTTAAATGGTTAAACAAACTTTACAATACCCTTGACCTCTCAGCTGAAACCATGCCATGGTTCTTTGGAAAGGACTAGCAGCCTTACCAGACTTTGTGCCACAAGTCCTATTTCTGCACCAACCCATTTTTCTTTGATTTGGGTCACTGGTGAAGAGAAGGATTCTACCTCCATGTTTCCCATTTGAATGCCTACAGTCATCTTCTATCCATCATGACACATTTCAAGGGAGAAGTTAGAAATCTCTCAGCTTTCAAGGACTGACTGACAGGGTAATGAATAAAAACACCTCAAGTTTATCAGGCCAAAAGCAATGTCAGACAAACTGCAGAAGCTACAATATTTTTTGATATTTTATTGACTGTCATGTCAGGCAGGGAAGCGATCTAAAACTTAGTGTAACACTTACTAAGCTATCTTGAGACTCAATCTCTTTTCTTGATAGAGAGATAATAGGGGGGTGGAGGTGTGTGTGTTTATTTCCTTATTTGTTTGTGTGGCATTGCTCTTTTGATGGGATCCTTGCAGACAGTAACAGGGTCACTTAGGATCCTTGCTCCACACAGAAGCATCTAAGTCAAAGTGTGAAAGGCTGGCATGCTTCAAAAGGCTCTGGGAATGGGGCAAGGCTGATATTTATCAAAAGCACTAGTGATTTTGGGAAACCCTCCTAATTCAGTTCTTCTAGCTTTGCAGTACCTTTGATGGCATTTGTTTTGATATTACTGAACACTCACCTTTTGAAAGTCAGATCCCCCTCTACAACTGAGCTCTGATGCTTGAAACCACTGCCAATTTTTGAAAAATAGCTAAACATCATTAATGTATTATTTAGTATAAAAGACTGTAGTTTTTTAACAGCTCTAGCACTATGGCAATGAAAAGAACTCATGAGAGAACTTGGATTAGTGTCTTTTTCTTCACATTATATTTTTCTCCTTATTCATACTTTGAGAGGTTTTGAGTAATGGCTTTGTTTTTTTTGAAGAAAAGGACATTAGTGTAAAAGAGAAAGTATGATGGACCTTTTTGTTTAATTAAGGGTGGTTTGTGTGCCATCATCACCATGATTTTTCTCTAAAGCAGAAGAGATCGATGCTCTACTACCACCATTCTCTCCGTAGTGTCTCCATGACATTTATTTTCTTACAAGCTGGCACAAGAAGAAAGAGGGGACTGAGATCAGTTTGTTTGACCTGCACAGATAACAGGTGAAGGAGCTCAGGGAAATTAAATTAAATTAACTTACGTTGCATATATGCACGTATATGTATACGTACATAAAATATGTATACAAGGAAATATTTTCAATAATACTTGCAATTTTCCTAGAAAAGCACCACTCCATTTAAATAGTGGCTTTTACAGATGCAGGTTTTCCTCAGGCCAGTTGTTCAACCCCTTTCCATCAGTGAAAGATTTCTCAGTCCAAAAAGACTCAATTCAGTGAATAAGGATACGTGGTGCAGGTTTCCAAGAGTACTTTCTGGCATCCAAATTTCCCTCCCCACCCAAAGGGAGGAAACTGCCTGTCTTAACGGAGCAGTTTCTGTCTTTGCAACTACCATTTATTTTCAAGCCTTGCTAACCTTTGTGCTGACTTTTAAAAAGCTTGGATAATTTTGAGAGCATAATGAGGCTGTAATATTATAATTGAGACTATAAACTCATAATTTTGAGACCATAATTGTTATAGTTTGACCTGAGGCACAAAACTGGCTGAAGAATTTCATGAAGTGGCTTCTGAATCAAATTCATCATTGCTGCTGTGGAAACAGAGCCCAAGGTGGTGGTTTGTGCTGCATAAAAACATACAGAATGTGCTAATGTGTGAAATACCTAGAGTACCCTTTTTGTTCACCGTCCTGTCCTTTCCAAATTCCCAGAGGAGGTTTGCTGCTTCCATGGGCAGTGTGTCGTGGCATTGCCCACAGCCCTGGCACCCACCAGTGCTGCTGCAAGGACTTGTGGCACCCTGGTTCTGTTTCCTTCCAGCCTGCATGCCCAAATTCTCCTTGCACAGAGATAAGAATGTACTCAGGGTATGCACTTGGTAATGCCTTTGTGTCCTACTGATAGATTTACCTGGTGGCTTAATTGCCTCATTATAGATACTCAAGGTTGGAAAAAGCTGATGCTACGATTTTACTACTTTCATAATAAATATTACCCACCTAATTTTATTTTTTTTTCCCCTCACAAACAGATTTTCTACTTTTCTAGGCAGGTTTTTGCCTTTGGGAAATAATAATAATAAAACCAAAAACCTTGCTGTTTTTCATATTCTCTTGCTTTTCATTTCAGCAGGGGAATGGGAAGGAAGAGCTGCAGATGGTTCATATTTTCTTGCTTTATTCACCTATCTTTAACAATGTTATTTTCTCTTTTAAATTGCTTAGTACAGGACCACAATGTAACTGAAATAAAATAATTCTTTTATCTTCCTCTGCACAAACCTTGCAGCTATGTGTAAAGGAATCTAGGTAGATATCTTAAAAAAAAAAAAAAAAAAAAATGGAAAAACCTGAAAAACCTGAAAAAGCCTTCACACTATTTCTCCCAAGGCTACTTACAGCTTAGAGTTTGAGAATTTCTATAGGAAAAACAGGTTGGCAGTATAAAGGAGGGAATTTTTTTAGACTTATTTAATAATGTCTTCCAGTGTCATAATTTGAAACACCTTTCTTCCCTTAGGCATAAGATCTCTGAAACATTGCTCAAGAGAGGTTTCTTTTTTCTTCTAAAACTTAGAGTGGAATCAAAACTATTGATGAAGTCTAAAAACCTATAAAAGGCAGCATAGTAATTACTGTGCTGCCTTTTTTTCTTTTCAGTACTTGGTAACGCTTTAGCCCTGGGAAGAAACACTTTGACATGATCAATATCCTAATACATTTCCTGCCTTATGAAACTGGCAAAAAGACCTTGTCTGATTTGACCCATTACAACTGAGTGCTTCTCCCTCCACCTCCACCCTTCACCCTAACTTCTTAATTCAGCTGTTTTCCTTCCAGTGCTGCTTGGAATGGATCATTTGGTGACCAGTGACGTCATTTGAACTTCATCCCCTTTCTTTTACCATCTGGAAAATTGCCCATTTGTATAATACAAGTCACAAAGAAACCATGTTACACTCAAATGCAACCAACACGAACTGTAATCTAAACCTATAGCTTGCAGCATTTTAAGAAAAAAAATATTTATTTTGAAATATTTATTAAAAATAATATTTTTCCCTGCTAATCATTAATTTCCAATATCTGAGCAACTGTGCACAGTGAACACTCTCAGCTGTTTCTGTCAGAAGATGAGAAATACAGAATACTCCCCAGGAAATGAATCTTCCTTGAATAACTGAGATGGAATTTTTAATGTCATGTAAGAAGGATTCCTCAATCTTGGCTGCAATAGTGCAAAGTGTAAACTGTAATGAGCTTTCTTTAAGTGTTCTGTCACTTACAACTACTTGAGAATAAGAAAATCCAAACAAACTTTATTCATCTGAAAAGCTGTGTGAATGCCTGAAAATGTAGTTTAATTATGTGGTTATGTTACTCCTAATGGTCGTGTTCTCATATCTGATGTTAGCCCAAGAATATCTGCAGAAGACAGACCCAATCAGTGTAGTTGATTCCACAAAGAGATCTTCATCTGTTTCTTACTACCCAGTATTCCAACTTCCATATGATCTACCCAGCTGAAATTTTTAAACTTTGCTTTTCAGTCCATGAGTTGATTCCCTTAAACTAATAATAAATACTGCAAGACTGAGTCTTGAGTACAATTCTACTGAAATTTATTTCAGATTCAGGATCTTCAGTCAAAGCCTTTTTAACAGGGATGACTGTGTGATAGAAAACCAGTCTAAATACCAATCCTCTTTTTCCATATACAGCCAACAGCAGTAATATAATTGTAACATTGGCTATTGATAGCAACCTGTAGGGAAACTGGGAAAATTACCAGCTGTAACAGGAAACTGATGGTATATTAGTGTGCCAGTATTTGAACAGAGCAAGACGTTACTTTTTTGGAAGTACCATCAGGAAAGCAAATGCACATCTGGAAGCTATGCTCCATTTGTGCTTGACCCTAAATGGTTCCAAAGCCTTGGATCCCTTCCACAGAGGTTCCCTGTGGAAGAAAACTAGCCAGAAGTGTCAAGCATCATACTATAAATGGGTTTGGGAAAGGCAGGTTCTGCCTGACCAGGCTGATGGCTGATGCCCAGGTGAGCTGCCTGGTGGATGAGGGAAGGCTGTGGATGTGTCTGCCTGGACTCCAGCAGAGCCTTTGGCACTGCTCCCACAGCATCTCCAGGAGGAGCTGCAGCCCAGGGCCTGGGCAGGATCACTCTTCTCTGGGTTAGGAACTGGCTGATGGCCGGGCCCAGAGAGTGCTGGGGGATGGTGCCACATCCAGCTGGGAGCCGGCCACCGTGGTGTCCCCAGGGATGGGGCTGGGGACAGCCCTGCTCAGTGTCTTTATTGGTGATCTGGACGAGGGGATCAGGTCAGTTTGCAGATGGCACCAAGCTGGGTGGGAGTGTGGATCTGCTGGAGGGCAGGAAGGCTCTGCAGAGGGATCTGGGCAGGCTGGATCCGTGGGCTGAGGCCGGTGGTGTGAGGGGCAACAAGGGGACCCCCTGCCCTTGGGTCACACCGAGCCCTGCAGCTCCAGGCTGGGGCAGAGGGGCTGGAAAGGACCCTNTTCCAGGGAACAAGGAACAGGATGAGGACATAGTCTTCAGCTGTGCCAGGGAAGATTTAGGTAGAACATTAGGAAAAATTTATTTGAAAAAAATGAGTGATTGGGCATTGGAATGGGCTGCTCAGAGAGGTGCTGGAGTCACTGTTCCTGGAGGTGTTTATGAAAAAACGGGACATGGCGCTCGGTGTCATGATCTGGTTGATTTGGTGGATTTGATGATCTCAGAAGCCTTTTCCAACCTAATTGATTCTGATATAAATAATATAAATTACATAAATATATATAATGACATAGATGATCCAATATGGACAGAATGGTATCATTATATGAGAATGATCTGTGAGCTTTTTCAATTTATAAACACCTTGTTGAAACTTGGATGTGGATTTCTTCCATATGGATGCTAATGCACATCTTGCTGCTCCTTCAGGAATTCACAGTATTCCACTGTGTTAGTCTCTGAAAAGTTGCTTCATAGGGATTGTTAATCTATTTAAATGCCCATAATTATGGAAGGAGATAATGCAATGAATTACAGGGATTTAGAGCTAAAATCATAAAGCAATGCAGTTAAGAGTTTCTCTTAAAAAGAGGCAATGCTGTGATATGAATAAGCATAGACTTTTCATGATTATGGGAACTGAAGCTTCTAGGAAAAGGAGATGAAACAGATAAGAACTTCTGCTCTCTACAAAGTTAACGAGAAGACTGGAGCACTTTGGAAGTCTGTTCTTGCAAAATGCCCTCTGAAACAGAAGTGTTGTCTTTTATTCCCATCAGCAGTGATCTTGTCAGGAATATCAACTAGCACATCCCAGCTGAGGATTTACATTCCTGAAAGGAGCTGTGACCTGAAAAAGGGAGCTTTGGAGCCATTACTCGGTCCTTTGGCTTTCACAGAGAAGTCAGAGCCTGTCACTGACTCAACAGCAGCAGTTGGCAATGCTGGGGCATCAGGGACCTGGGAGAGGTTTACATCACTGTGGCGGTTTCTGTCAGTTTGCAAATTTGGAAAAGAAGAATGATGGAGGCTGCCAACAAAACCCATTAACCCATTAATCTTGTCTTAATCTTTTCTTTTT
>VXAC01000680.1:282336-304398 GCA_013399225.1 Rhipidura dahli | reverse complement strand
GTTTTTTTTTTGGAGGGGTGGACAAAGCAGGTTTTTTTCTCTTGTTAAACTCAGTGGGAGAGATCTTAGGACTTTCAAGTTCCTGATGTATTCTAGACACACAAGACCATCTAAGGTGCCCTCACAAGGCCAACAGATGTGCCACAGCACCTGCCGGTCTTCTGGCTTTTGAAGCTGCAGCTGGAGACTGGGCAGAGTTCTCTAAAAATGGTGCCTGGAAAGGTAGTGGCCTTTTCTTCAAAAGGTAGTGGCCTTTTCTTCAAAGAGACATGGACTGTTTTTTAGGGGAGGGATCCAGGACTGGGTTCAAGGCTGACAGAAATGTGTAGGGAAAAAAAAAGTGATTAAAACTTGGAAGCCTTTTTCTTCCTTCCCCAGTGTTAAAGGCGGTAAAAGGCAGTTTCTTGTTCAAAAGAATGGTGTGTGTGCAACCAGAATATGATCCTGGGAGAGATCAGTGCAACCCTTTGCGCCTGTATTCACAGACATTTTAAATACCAGGGGTAGATTTTTCTGCTGGGATTAAGTTTTTGACCTTCTGTCTTTTCATGTGTTCTTTTTTACATTTTTGTTGTTGATGTTGTTGTTTGCTTGTTTTGTGTTTTTTTTTTTTCTACTCAATCGCTTAGTTTCTTAGAAAGCATTTGCTGCTTGCTTCTAAAGCAGAGCAGAGCAGAGCTGAGCCCATTTCACACAAGTCCTACTATGTATTTCACTAGATATGATTTATTCTCCCTTTCTTTTCCCTGAGTTTGGCAGTGTCATCTCAAAACACACCTCACAAAGCCATAATGCCTCTTCTTGCCTTAGGTTCTTCAGCCAGAGATAATGTCACCAACAAAAAATCTGTCCCTAGTGCAGCAAGCAAAGAAGCAGCAGAGGCAACGAGAGGGTCTGTGGCTGATCTGTATCATGTATCAGACTGTGCAGTGCACCAGAAAATATAGCGTAATAATTAATTTACTCTACATCACTTTAACCATCTCAGAATGGTTTAATGGTCAATGTTAACAACTTTATGGGTCTGATTTTGCTTATTGCTCATATAGGAGTAACCAGATGTTCTATTAAAAAAAACCCAAATATAAATAACCGGTGAGGTTAGCCCGGGCTTTTATTAGAGGACAGAAGCACAGACCATACTTTTTCTGGATGACGAGAGATTGCTCCTTCCCGCAGGGGATCTTTTATAGTGTCGTAAATCCTCCATCTGGCATTTCATTCACTTCATTGTTCAAATATTTGCAATCTGCTGATGCATTGAATTTTCTTTGCTTTGTTAATATCTATTAATTTGTGAACTTATTTTCTATATACTGTAGTGGAAGAAGGCCCCTGGTGCCATAGCACTCAACCACCACTTGTCTGAGAAAAAACAAGCCCACATATTTTCTTGTCCTTTAGAAATTGTTTAACTTGAACGATCAATTAATTTCTTCAGGTTAAAAAATTTAACTTGAACACTGAGTATTTTCTGGCTAAACCTGTTTTTTCAACACTGGACTTTGGGTTTCGGAACAAGATTTCCACAGACTCATTGTTATCCCTAAACTGTCTTTAATACTTCATAGGAGCCACGAACACTGACCTTGGGAGGGGTGCCATGGAAGATGTTGGACATCTAATTTATTTTCTCCATGTTAACTGTGGTCCATGTTGTCCAATCTATAGGTGGTAGGGACATGTCTACCTAATAAAGCCATTATTCTAAAATAAATTCATAAGATGTCTACCCAAATGTGTTTCCAAATGACTCCAGAGAAGGGTTTTGTCTGTGTAAATTAAGGCTCTGATACTTTTCCCCATTCACCAGAAGCTCTTGGACTGTTTTACCTGAGAGATTAAATGCAATTGTGGAAATACCAGTTTTCTCAGTCTGGAGAAATCACAGCTGCAGTTTTACTGTTCTGACATATCAGGATCAGACCAGATTAAAGAATAATAAGTGACTCTGTCACCACCACCTACTTTGGCTCACTTTTATTCAGGAGACAAAAATCCTGTTGTCACCCTCAGTGTTCGGATCTACCTTTTCCTCCCTGAGTTTACCTCTCTTTTCCTTCTTCTTTTGTCCTCAAAACTGCATTAAAGAGCACCTTTTCTGCCTCAGTTCTGTAAGTCCCAGGGAAGGGGTGGAGTACTCCTCCCTGGAGGTGTTCAGGCAATGACTGGGCACACACACAATGTTTCAGTGTCAGACCCATGTTTTCACTTTTTAAAAAAATTTTGATTCCTTATATTTAATCCCTAATGCTTTCTTTAGGTTTTTTAATTATGTTTGAGGAAATGTGGTCTAACAACCTAGAAGTCAGTTAAGTGATAGAAGTTGTTCTGTAAAGGTTTTGGTTTTTAAAAATGAGATCCAATGAAACACTTTCTTAGTGTTTTACTTTTTAAGGTTTTAAGATATTCTTTTTTTTTTTTTTCCCTTCCTTATCTGTAACAGGAAGTCAAAAGGATTTTGCAATGGGAAGAAACTAGAAGCAATCATAAGCTAGGAATATTTGGAGAGGATTTTAGAAAGTCTTGCAGTCCCATCTGTCTTGAATCTGTCATACAACATGACCCATGGCTTTTTGTCCCATCCCCACTCAGCTGGCAGAGGCCTTTTACAAACACACAGACTTTTGTTACCTCAAAACTTTAGAATTTGCTTCACCTTTATATGGTATAACAGCAAATAAGTTTTTAATTAACATGTTGACCTCACTGAAGCCCAAATTCTCCTTGCCAGCCTAAAGAAAATTGTGCTTTATATCAAACTTAATCCTTTCTATTTGATGCAATGTGGTGAAAAAAACCAGTTTGCTTCAAGAGCACTGGAAACGTCATTTAAATTGAAAATGTCACACCAAAACATGCAGCATTACAATGTCAAGTTTCTTCATATTTTTTTCTTTCCACAGTGGACATTAATATTATAGTCTTTATCCTGGCTTCCGAGATTCCCCATAGTGTGGAAATTCAGATTTGTGAGAGGTATAATAATATTTTTTCTTCTATATTTATTTTTCTGCCTTCTCTGATTTGATTGTGGTCTCTTTGAGGTAGAGGCTATTTTTTATTAGGTGAATTAATCGCAAATAATAAAATAACTGCATGTAAATTTGTTCCACTGGTGCTTAACTGTTAATGTGCAAGATAGTACTTGTAAAATAAGTACTTTAAAAATGTGAATATTATTTTTTTTCCACATATGAAGGAATTCCTGAGAAGACTGTAATAAATATGAATAATTAATTTTGGGAAAATTTTCCATTCAGTGATTTATAAATATTCTACAATCTCTATATTCTCTATGGAAATCCTTAGCAAATGGATTTATAACTGGGGGCTAAGAGTGGTTCCCAATCCATTCCCATATTAGCTGGGGAATATTAGTATACATCTATTGCAAAATGATGCCAAAACCATAAAGGAAGAAAAACAAAACTCCTTCTTCCAGATTAGATTTTTGAGCAAGTTTTAGATGTTTGGACATACTTCTGAAGCAAAGATTTGCTGATGTTTATACATCATTAATCACAATCTAGGAATTGGAGCAGTGTGTGCTATATGCAAAAAATATTTCAATTCCTTTTATATGGTTTTCCCCAACTATTCTGCAACACTGTCAATTCTGAAGGAGATGAAACAGGGGAAATAGATATGAATTAAATTAATTTTTGTCTCTAGTTATTCCCTGAAATGCCATGCAAGCATACATATGTAGATATCTATATGCTTATATTTGCATGCATATATTATTTTGTGTCTTTTTTTTGTGTGTTTGTACATGTATAAAAGTTCATGCAAAAATTTACTCTTTTATACTTGCAAAGAAAGTGATTTATTTGCAAACATGGATTTTTTTTTTTCCCTGCCATAGGATAGAGTCACCACCTCTGAATCTGAATGAAATCTTCACTCCCAACACAGTCTCTGTTTAGGCATTTTTGAACCCAGCCATCATCTGTATCTAAACTAGGATGGACAGGAGCCATGTCTGCCATCTGGCTGCCTCTCTGAGGGCTCTGTGTAACAAGCTGGTGGTGCCAGATCCCTTTCCTGCACACAGATGTGCACCTTCCAATGACGTTCATGGCTGGCATCGGCCACCAGCTACAGCAGACAGGTCAATCTCTTGAGCTGGCAGGAGGACTGGGACGTCCTCTGAGCCACAGAGGTGTGCCCTCTTGGTTTTCTGCACTTGGGGGCAGGTTAAGAGAGGGTGGCATGTCCTGCTAGGACAGGAGCATTAGGGCATGTCACTAGGGAGTCAACAGAAGGTGTGTGGTTGGCTTCAGGTTTCGCCCCACATTTTCTGTGACAAATGGCTGTCAGATATTGCAAACTCAGGACCACTCATCTGACTGCTGCATTAAGCTTATCTCACTTCTGCTATTTCCACAGACCTGCCTAGGGGATAACCATCAGCAGATGGAAGGAGAGCGTGGCAGGGCTTGGCAGTTGTGTGCATTGCTTTCTGATTTCCCATTGCAAGTTTTCACGATCTCATTTCCTTATTGCAATGTTTTGCTTCCAAAACCTTATTTCTGGGCTGTGTAGGGTTTTCAAGGATTACACCTCTGTCTGGTTTGTTTGTTTTTTTTCCCCCTCTGGATCCAAGCTCATCCTACATGTCTAGGAAGGATGAGGGTAAGGAACTGAGCATGTAAGTGCTACACACTGTAATCAGGGTATTAAAATTCATTACAATAAACTTGTGGTTCTTCAGCACAAGCTGCTCTAGTGCAGACTTTCAGCTTTAGTTCAGGCAAGAGTCTGCCTGTCAGAGGGCACTCACAGTACTGTGGAAGATTGAAGGATATCCTGGACCAAATCCACGCTGCACACTGGAACATGATGAAGAGATACCTTAACAAACATTAAATCCTTATACACACAAGAACGAAACATCTCACCTAAGATTGTGCACTGTAATTGTGTAAATTGTGATGTATTCTGAGTGATCAGGGGTGACTGGCACTGGACTGAAAGATCTGTAGTGTCTTGGAACACTATTAGTACACAATATGTATGTGAAGATGATAGGTGGACTCAGTGATCTCAAACTTTTGCCCTTCAATCTAGGAGTGAGAATAAGTAACCTGTGCATTTAAATCAGCTCAGGCAAAGCATGGAAAAGCTGAGCATGCTGCTACACACACTCTTTCCTTAGGAGAAACAGAAGGGTTGCACGAGTATGACAAGCTACTCCTGGGAGCAAGCTCCCAGAAAGTTCTGCAAGGCAAAGCAAAGCCAAGGTACCAGCCCATATGGAGTAAAAATAACAATAAAAAATACATAAAATTGAGAGGACAGTCTTTGCTGGGTGGAAAGTGAGAAGGAATTCTTTAAAGGCTAACTAGCACAATCAGATAAGAAGGTTATTGCAAGCCAAATAAGTGAGATGGATGCTTACATAAGGTAGCTATCGGCTCCCTTTCAGATTAAAAAAAAAAAAAAAAGAGAGAGAAGGATTCATTTTAGTCTCAGATGGAAAATACTAACAGTGTTAACTTACTGGGGAACCCAGAACAGAACTACTCTATGATAGATGGAGCCTCACAGAGACAGATTTGAGAGAAGCCTGAACACAAACACATAAATCAGGGATTACATCAAGCTGAGATCATGATAAATATGTTCTGAACATTTCTACTGGGCAAACTTCAGTTCGAGATTTAGGGAGCATGTAATAGACCAGAATTAAAAGACAGCAGCACTGTATCCTGGGGGCATGGAAGGAGTGTTTGTTTTGTTCCTTGCTGCTGCTGAAGCACCATGACATGGTGCACAAAGGAGCCCTTGCCCTCGGTGCAGGTTGGTACGGGTGTGTTTTATCAGGGCAGAGCTGTGACACTTGAAAATCACAATGAAGCAGAGAGCAGGGTGTCTTTGCCAGTGCAGCTGAACCTCAGCAGTGGTCGTGCAGACAGTCTGGATGGGAGGCTGCTGCTCAGAGACGTGATCACTTGGTTCTTCATGCTGAGAAATTAAAATGACAAGCTCCACACAAGCAGTAGCTAGAAATATCTTCCTCCTGTGGATTTCAATGTGATATGAAGATATCTGATGTTAATTTGATAACTAGCTCACAACCTTGTCTGTCTCTATTCAAAGCAGCTTCCCAGCCAGTAGTTCTTAGGTAATATGAAGGAGGGAGAGGAAAATACAGGAGGAAAAAAATAATTTCCAAAGCCCCATCAGCAGCTGCTTTTCTTGTTTAAGAGAGAGTTGCAGAGTATGAAGAATACTAAAGATATGATCACATGGAGAGTGTTCCCAGCCTATGAGGCTTTAATGGAGTCTCAGGAATTTAAGGGAATCTCAGGAATCTTTGACACCTTTTATTTTCCTGTATCTTCACCTAATAAGAGTCTGGGATTTTAATAGGCAATGTAAACTTAGACCATTTTTTTTCTCATTTTAATGTGACTCTGTAGTAAATCCATGTGAAGTTGAGACAGCCTCAGAAAGGGTTTAATTTGGAGCTCTTACAGCACAGAGTGCTTTAAATTAGCCCAGTGAAGGCATGATAGGTCTAGTGATAACAACACTTTGGGTTATTTCCTTGAAGACAATTCTTATTAGCTTATGTGTTTTTAACTTGAATGAACTGATGGCAGCCTGAAGGGGGTTCTCTCAACAACATCTCTGGCTGCAAAGAAAAGGTGGTGAAGCCACCATGCTCATTCAGGGCTATGAAGAGAGACTGCTTCATAACTCAGGCCTTTATGGTGATGGGTGCCAGCTCTGTTCCAGCTCTGATGTGGTGTGGAGGGGCCTGGCAATGTGCCCCAGGTGCCACCTTCCCACTCTCATTGCTGTTCCTAAATTGAAACTCCTTCCATTATGATTTCGTCACGGAGTGAAACAGAAAGAGCACTGCAGGAAACAAAGAGCCTGTGATGAATCACAGGAACATTTTTACAAATACACCCAATCCACGCCACTCCTCCTGTTCATATTGACAGTCCATGGAACCAGTTCATGAGAAGCACAATGCAAAGAGTGGAACAGATGGAGAACACTGGACAGATCATCTGGCACAATTCCCGTTGTGGGATTGCTCCCTTAGGTTCATTTTCTAACATTTTGTCCAGTCTCGTATGACTCCATGATAAAGCAGAACAGGAGAAATCAAGCAAAAGGAAAAACAAAACAAAACAAAACAACCAACCAACCAAACAAAAAACCCAAAACAAGCAGAAAAAAAGAAAATAAAAATAGAGAATGCTAGAAAAACTAAGAACAGCAGAACTGAATCAAAACCAAATCTTCTGGGAATTATTCAAGACCTCCAATAGCAAACAGGAAAGTTTCAACATTTTCTTCTGTCATTTTTGCCCAAACATGTTTTTTGCTGAACCTTGACTTCATTTTAAATGTGTATCCAGAATGTGGTATTTATGTAAGGAAGATAGATCTAGTCAGAGTGCAAAACCAAGTACCTTTCTCTGTGGCTGATTTCCCAGTTTTCCCCACCACCCAAAATAAATGGATAAAACTGAAAGTCAAAACTTTAAAAATATTGAAATCCCAACCTGGAAGGGATCTTTGTGAAGCCAATGAACATGAGAATGCTACTCATTTGAATATTTGGGTCTTCTTTGGGAAGTGATGAATGTACCTCAGTGTCTTAGTTGATGGGAATGGAAACCTTCCCTCTCAGGGAGGATGACCGAAGGTAGGAAAGGCAAAAGTTGCAGCCCTTGTTCCAGCTGAGTTTAAGCTGTGTCATGGACTGAGCAAACCAGGAACAGTGGTAGAATAGGCTCTCCAAAACCTCCTGTGAGAATTCCCTTTCAATGCCTTTAAGAATTTCAGGAAGGCAGAACAAAAACTAAATAACTGTTCTGGATTCCTTCCATGCATACAGGACCTACTACTGCATAAAGCTGGACCAATTAGTTGCTGCCATAAGTTATGGGAGGTCATTCTGAAATTCATATAGTATTAGTACATCTAAAAGTCATAAATCTTTTTTTTTTTTTTTAATTATCCATTGCCTTTTCTATGCTTTAGTCATAAACTTTATTAGCAGAGTAAAGCATGCTGAATGTCTCAGTAGGACGTAGATAAACTTCTCAAGCATGTTGTAAGTTCTTTGTAGACAAGACAATCTATCATGTTACTTTAAGCTCCATTCCACTCTTTTTGGGTAAGATTTGGCAGAGGTTTAGTTTTTGGAAGCAGATGTTATTTGCTAAGTGCCAGACCAGCAGTTGGTGGGGGCTGCAGAGAACACAGGACCCTGCTTCTGCCCAGACAGAAGCACGTCCTCAACCAACCCATTCACATAATTTTGCTGTTTCCAAAGCCTTCTGACCCACTTCTGGGACAGAGTTGGCATTGGTCTCTTCAAACCAGGACTTTCAGCAAACCCCAGGCTGAGTAGCAAGTCAGGGAGGAGCACGGCCGCTGCCTCACACCCTGCACTGCAGGGAGAGCGCAGCATGGATGCTCCACATGATGTAATTTTAAAACCTTTGATTGTACTCTTACTTCTTCGAGGCAAGAATGTGTGCAATCATCATCACATGGCATGAATATTAAGGTCAGATGCAATCTCCTGCTGTTAGAGTAGGAGTTGGCTTACTCCCAGCTCACCTACTTTTCCAGAGCTGATTACAGCAATTACTGGAAAAACCACAGCTCTCTTACAGCCAGGTTCCAGGCATTTTCCTTCTTAAGAAAGCAGGCTACTAAGGTGCTCCACCTCATCAATTATAATTAGCCATCTCTTTTCTTCCAGTGGTTTGTATAAATGGAAATTTATTAAAGTGCTGAATCATAATGCTAATTGCAAAGTTAATTTCATCCGGGCAGACTTCTAAACTACTGGCATTAAAGGAGAATTATTATTATTTTTCCACCCCTGTAACTGGAATGTGCCACACATTATATTCTCTTGGCAACAATGAGATCTATTTGAGAGCTTGAGCTGAGTAGTGTTGCTTTGCTTTCCCACAGATCTGTATCTTTTTATGTCAGACCGAAAGTTCTCAAAGGCAGGGAGCTTGGCTAGGATTATCCAGCAAAAACTTCAATTTATATTGATTCATATCAGTTTGCTGTAGACTCTCTAGGGTTTTGGGATTTATTTTCCCTAAGCTACATTTGTATTTTCCACCAGCGAATTTCTGGTCCTCAGCAATGTACTGGCTGAATTATTCTTATTTTACAGACTCGTGCAATGTGTCCCTCACAGAGGGGAGGTAGTGTTGACTCACTGCAATCTCTGTCATAACTGGATTTCAGAGTACTCTAGTAAATTAAAGGAAGTTAAAAGAAGGTAATTCAAAGCAATGAAATTACTTTGGGCTTTCCTAAACTATTTGGCTTTGAGACAGTTGAAGGGTGTAGTGACATCAAAGAAATTTAGATCATGATTTTAATATGAAGCAGTCATTGTCTGGTCCAGGACCACTGCTGCTGGGATTCCCGGTTCCTAAACAAAAACAATTTGAAAATGAAAGCAGGAAAAACAAAACAAAAAACAAAACCCCCAACCAAAAGATCCTTAGGTGTATAATAGAGGAAGATTTAGTGTAATTTTGTGAATGCTATAGTTTGACTGTTGCACTGATGGCATCTCTTGCAAAGATGTCCTGCCCCAACTGCAGACATTTATTTTCCAATAAGCTTTTTTCATTTACAGATATTCATTGTTTTTCATGGATTCTTTCCCCCTCTCCCCAGTCACAGAATCATTTGAGTTCCAAAAGACCTCTTAGATAATTGAGTCCAACTTTTGACCAATCCCCACCCTGTAAACCAGACCAGAGCACTGATTGTCACATCCAGTAGTTCCTTGGACACCTGCAGGAATGATGACTTCAACACCTCCCTGGGCAGCCCATTCCAATGTTTAGGCACCCATCCCATGAAGAAATTCCTCCTGATGTCCAGCCTGAATATCTCCTGGCACAGCTTGAGGCTGCTTCATCCTGCCCCTTGTTCCCTGGGGGCAAAGCCAGACTCTCACCTGGCTGCCCCTCCTGTCAGGGAGCTGTGCAGAGCCAGAAGGTCCCACCTGAGCCTCCTTTTCTCCAGGCTGAGCCCCTTTCCCAGCTCCCTCAGCCGCTCCTCATAGGACTTACTCTCCAGATCCTTCAGGTGTCTTGTTGGATATCCAATTTTGTGTCAAAGTTTCTATAAAATTACTTGTTTGCCAAAACCTTTTTACAAAACTAGCTCTTTACTAACTGGGCTGTGATTAGACTTGCAGGGTTCTGAAATCTTAGTCCAGCTACTGTGATTAGTTATCTTAACAGGGGTAGGCATATTAGTAGATCAATCAATATGTAGATCTATGCAGACAGCCCTAACTTTAATCAATTATTTTATTTAGATATGGCCAATCTCCAGTCTAAAAGCTATGTACACTTATTTTTGTGTAAAAAACATATTTTTTCCCAAGCTCATGACTAACTGTTGTCCACAAATGTCTCAGAGATGTCCTGGTTGGTGCATCTGCAGAGAAAACATTAATCTGCCTGGATTCAGTGGTAAAAAGAAGCCCTGTGTCACTGTGGCACCCGGACCAGCCCTCCTGGACAGCTGCCTTCGAGGAGAGCTGCTCCAAGGAAATACAGACACATTTTTGCACCGAGATAATCAACTGCTGTCACTAGAGAGCTTTCAGCTTGGAGAAAGCTACATCTCCTGCCTGAAACAAAGAGATTTTCATTTCTCATGCACCATCTCAAATTACTTTTATATATTCACATGTCGATTTAATTAGTTTGAGTAGCTAAGCTGTATTTAATTTTTGGGCACTTAGTAAAATAGTCTGTAAATCAGTGTTGTGTTCCCCTGATCGGTAAAAAGGAAGTAGAAAATGTCTGCTAGAGACCTCCATTTGGAGATCTCTCTACTAAAAGCATCTGAATTAGGAAAATAGTATCTTATTTAGGTGAATGTACTTCACTTCTTAGGGGTCCAGGCTGTAGACCTGCAGAGAATCTTCCAGCCTCATTGGTGGTTGCCATTGAGCTTTTAGAAAGTCCTTACCACAATGCTTGTTTTGCACTAGTGTTGCTTTCTCCAGCCCTTGTTACATTTAAGATACAACCACTGAGAATTTCTACTGCTCCATCTACTGCTTAAACTGACTTTTCTTCCAAAAGCCAGACAGTTTCTAGCTAAACAAAAGTCTTGAGCAGCTAATGGCTTCAACTGCCACCATTTTATAAAGCGGAATACATTTTTTTTTTATAAAATGATTTGTGGTTATTCAGTGGTGAACAATATTGATTTCTGTGTCCCTTGCTTGCTCAATTTCTTCCATAATACTAAATGCATAATGTATGTTAAACAGGCTTGGTACATCTTGAAGTTTTGTTTTTCCGTATTTGTTGATATATTGCTTACAATTTGTCTCTAGAAACCACATAAAGCTCCGTAAGTCCAACTTGTAAATTTTTGCTGTAGTGTCCTTGAAGCAATTTCATGTTTATTTACACTTGAGAAATTAAGACAACCAAAAGAAACCAAAAAAACCCAAAACCCTATGAGAGGAAGAAAAGAGAAACCTTTCCTGAGAGATTCCTGAGTAGCTGAAGAGGAGATTTGAGTTGCATCAATATTTTATTATATCTTGATTCTCTTTTTATTTTTTATTGTCTAAATAAAAGGTTCACAGTTCCAAAATCAAACAAAATTCCAAACATATTTGCATAACCACTTTGAGTAAGGAGACAAGAACAAGTGTTTTCTTTTTCTTTCTTTTTCTTTTTTTTTTTCTTGTTTTCTTTTTCTTTTCTTCTTTTTTATTTTTTTTTTTTTTTGGCCAACATAGAATTACCAAGGGGAAAACTAGATTATCTCCCAGGTCCACTGCAAGGACTAGCTCCCAGTTCCTCATCAGGGACACCCTCATGGTGGCACCTGTCCTGGAGAAGGGTAAATAGGAGTGTGATATCTACCTGCCAGCACATTCCCAAGGTGTTCAAAGTTCTCTGTAACAGTGATTTTTAACTGGAATTCATGTTGAATGGAGGAAAAAGACAAATCTAACTCTGCTTTACTTTGAAAATTTTACTTAGATATATTTGTTTGGAGGCTGGACTCTATAGCCTTTATTTATATTCAATAAAGAGAAAGAACTCACTGTATGACTCGAAGACTTTAAATTAGACTTTTACTACCCGTCATTTATCTGTGAAACCTGTGGCTACCAAATACCTAACATGAACAGGTAAAGCAGGTGTCCAGAATTTAATACTGTAAATTTTCATTGTACTGTCTTAGCTTAGATTATTATTTCCAACGTATCCATTGATTTCTTTATGATTTTAAAGATGATGATGGCCTAAGATACACCAGGTATTTTACCAAAAAATGACCCTCATAAGGATCTGTAAGGCCAAATCTAAGTGACTTCAGACACTGGGAAGTATGAGAATTGCTTTGATTTGCAGGCTTTGTAAATGGAGAAAGCCAGAGAGAATGTAATTTAGACTTTAGTGATAGATCAAAAGGATGCTGTGAACATGCCTCTAATAGTTAATGATGATAAAGAATTCAGGGGAATGTTCACATCATCCAAAGGATTTATTAGATTTCACCCAGTCTACTTTTTCATCTTCTGTAAAACTCATTTACTAAAGGTTTTAAGTGTGAAATTGCTTGTTTTCTAAATAATGGGGATACAAGATCGAACTATTCTATATGATGCAGCATGGAAACCAGAAATAATGCACCTCAAAATAAATTTAAAAAATAATAAAAAAAAAAAAATAAGGTGAGGCTTCAGTGTTTTTGCAAACATAATGGGGAGCCTAATTGTCTCTCCTATTGTGTTTGCATAATAGGAGAGATGGAGAGGGACTTCCCTAGAGTGTCAGGACAAGGGGAAATGGCTTCAAACCAAGAGTAGGTTTAGATGAGATATTAGGAAGAAATTCTTCCCCGTGAGAGTGGCTGCCCCACCCCTGGAAGGGTCCAAGGCCAGGTTGGACAGGGCTTGGAGCAACCTGGGATAGTGGAAGGTGACCCTGCCCTGCAAGGGGATTGGAATGAGGTGATCTATAAGATCCCACACTCCAAGTATTCCAGCCCTCTGTGTTGTGTGAGTTCCACTGGCAGTTCCATTCCTGCAGTTCATAATTCTGGAACAGTGTGGGAATGAAAATCCAAACAAATAGGGGCAGCAATGCTGGAGGCTTTTGTTTGTGTGTTTCAGAAGGACTTTCAGCTGCTATGTAACTTTAATTTTGAAGTGAGAATGTAATGATCATTCTTTATAGAGTGTGTTCTGTGCACAGAGACCCTAGACAGGAACACTTGCTGCTGCACAACAAAGCCACATCTTTTGTTAAAAATTTCTGGTAAAAAGGTCCGGCCTACATTATTTGCAAGCACACACTCTTTGAACAGAAAAAGTGTATCCTTTGCCAGCAGCCCATTAGCTGCCAAAAGACCATTTCCATCAGCAAAAGCAAGGCTATTTGCAAGAAACCTGTTTAATTCTCTCTGCTGAATCTGATGTGGGGTTAGATTTAATAAATGTCTACTAAAAACAAAACAATGGTCATCAAGTGTTTGACCCTTAGATACCAAGGGATCAGATTACTTTCATGCCAGTATAACCCAGCAGAGAAGTGAGACCTTCCTAGCAAAGCTGGTAAGCAGTGGTGGTGCTGATAATGAGTTTTAATCTAATTTGCCTTGGACTGAAAAGGAACTGCTTCTTTAAGGATAAAAAATGCTCCATTTGGGATAATACCCGAACTTTTACCTTGGGGTTTGGTTTTGGGTTTGTTTTTTTTTTTTTTTTCCTTGAAGTACAGTTTTAGAAGTAGGACTTTTAACTTGTAAATTGATTACTTTCTTGCTAATTTGAAACTGTCTTCCTGTTCATGAACTTGATAGTGTGCAGCACGATATAGGACATGTTTTAAAATAAATATAATTTAAAAAGTAACAACCGCAGACCTGGCTATGACTGGGTACTAGAATTTAAAAAGATATCAGCTCCAGACTTTCCAACCACCATGTAACCAACCAACTGATATCATCATAAACCAACAAAAAATAACAGTATGCTGGAGAGCCTATCACAGTGGCAACGTCTGTCTTAATTATGTAAATGGAAGGCTATCATCAAGCATCAAGTTCTCCTTAATAAAACCTCAGAGACAGCCAATTTGTATCACTTAGACAATTGCATTTCACATATACAAGCTGCATCTAAAAGTACACATCCTTTATGTACCAGTTGTGAACTGAGAGTTACGATGCTGGCATTCCCTGTTACAAAACATGAGGGGAAGCACAAGGATTCCCTGGGGAACTTTGACAAACTGCTTCATAATGGTGGAAGTTAGAGCTGCTTGCCCTGTCTGATACTCCTGCACATTACATTTCCAGTGAGAAAAGTTGTTTCTAGGGTTTACAGCCAAGGTAACTGTGTACAGCTAAGCTGTTGCCACTGTGTGGTACCTACAGATTTGAGTAAATTTAGATCAAGGAGCTCTCCTGATTCAATAAATTCTTGGACTGCTTTCTGACTTTGAAGAATATATTGTGCTCTGGCACAGTTTCTGATCTCCTGCCCTCAAAACAGGTTCCTATGGGATCAGAAACCTGCCCACAAAAATGGGTGGCTGCCTTCTGACAGGTGGGATGCTGGTGTACATGTAGTAAATTAAATGCAGCAGCATCTGCATTTTGTGTTTGGGTAGTTAGGCAGATTCTTATCTGCTAAAAAATAGCTTCCCTCCATGGATTTCATGCTGTCCTCATAAGCCCCAGCTCAAAGTTGTGGCTGAAGGGGAAAGACAGCAGAGTTGGCCTGAGCTGCTTCCAACACCACTGCTGCTCCCCAGCTAGTCTGGGATTTTGTGTCACCCTGCAATGTGTCACCCTGCCTGAACCAACTGCACCAGCTGAGCAAGGTGATTTATTCATGAAATCTGGTGAGGAACTCAAGAGTTTATGGCTCTGATCCTGATGTTTCAGGATCAGGTTAAACCTGGAGTTGGACAGTCCTGACCTTCTGGCAGGGTTGACTCCTCTGAAGTACATTCCTCACTCCCCCAGGCTGCTTTTGGAATTGCTGTAAGCACCTATCCCATCACCTGCAGAGCAGTGTGACACCAACTGATGAGCTGAGGCCAGGGATAAATCCCAGCCTAAAACCCCCAAATTATGTTTTGCCTCTTCTTTGTTTTAGCCATGAATATTTTCCCAAATTAACCAACTGATTTTTGGTGTAACCCCCACTAATGGATTAATTAATTCCCCCAGTGGATTGTTGTGTGGGTTTTGTGTTTGTTTAATCATGAATGGCACTGCAACCTGAAGTCCATAGTTATGCTTTAGGGCATGACTACTACTACTACTACTACTATTATGCTCTTGAAGTCTCTTTGAAACATTTATTTCTGGTTGCTGCACCATTGGTTGCCATACTCCCTCATTTCATCTTGTTCTTATAGGTATCTTCTGCAAAATTAGGGTTCTGGCTGCAGATATTCCCTCCTGCTTTTCACAGCTTCCATGTACCTGAAAACCTGGGCAATTTCTTGGCTTGGTTTTAACTTTTTACCCTTCTCTCTTGTTTCATGTATCAATGATTTAGGAAAATGTACCTGCTAGGCTGGGTTATGTTATTCAATCCTGATGGAATGAGGATTAAATGTGGGAAGAACTGCAGCATCTTCTTTCATATCAGAGGAACCCACTTACCTGCAGGTCTCTAATGAACCACTTTTGGAACTTCCTTCTGGACTGATTCCTGGAAAGGTACCCATTCAGTTCTCCTCTCAAAATTCAGGTTGTATTGGTCATGTGAGCTCCTAGAGTACATCCTTAAAATTATCCTGGTTTCCCACATTAGTATTCTCCCTTAAATTATACTCCCATCTCTTTTTCCAGTCCCTCTCCACTCACCAAAAAAGTCTGCATCAGCCCCTTCTCTGATTTTTAGCCTCTCTCCTTTAAAGATATTTCATCATCTGGATTACCTGATAAGCAAAGGAAAATTATTATAATGAAAACAATAGACAGTCCCTACTCTGCTCTATATTCCCTTTCTGTTCAAGGTTCCTGCTAATGAGCAAAACTGGTGGTTTTATATTTCTGTGACAAGACAATTTGTGGCTCAGTGTTTCCTGCACTGCCTGAGCACATTTGTCATAGTCCATAGTCCACCACACTTAGACAGGAATGTCAGGGAAAAAGCAAGTGAATTATAGTTTGACTTAGGTTAAGGTTAGACCTCTAAGTTGGCAGAGAGATAAGTCCTGGGTAAACTAGACAGCTGTGGTCAAAATGGACAACTGAAGTGCCTAGGGACCTTCAAAACAAATCTGTACAGCTCCTAGAGTTAACCTTTACAAGGCAGCAGAAGCACTCAGCAAAATGTGAGGGGTGGATGAGGAATAGGAAAGGTGAATCATGGAGAAGGACCAGACTGCTTAATCTACATCCTCAGATAACACAGAGGAATTGAGTCTGTGCTGTTTGAAGTGGGTTGCACCTCAGAACTGAAAGGCAGATGCAATTTCTCTTGAATTAAACAATAAAATCAGGACCTAAATAAAGGGAAAAAGAAAATCAGGTTTTGCTTTCAGGCCCAGCTTATGTTACAAAAGCTGGGAAGAGTACCTGGGATATGAAATGAGGAGAGAGGCACAGAAAGTCTGGCATTCTTTTAGCAATTGCTTTTTGCTGGACAAAATCTGAAAGCAAATATGTTAAGGAGCTGACAGACCTTTAGAGCCCAGATGCTTGGGTTGAAGCATTTTAGATTAATTTAAGGAATTGTAATTACAACATGAGGTATTTACATATGAATATACTCATTCAAGCAACAACAGGGAGACAGACTAGCAAATAGTACCTGTGGTGCAGAGCTGTGAATATGAATAAGTGAGTGAATAAGAAATGCTGAGCTGTTATTGATCATCAGGTCCTTCCTGGAAGGAAGCTCAGATAGCTCACCCATAAAGAGATTTATTTCTCAAATATATTCATCTGAAAGAAGCAGACACCTACATACAAAGAATCTGTATATGAGTTAGATATCTAAGCTATCATTATCATGAGTGGAGATCAAGTCAGTGTATAACTGATCAAGTCAGTGTATGACTCAGCTGGTCAAATTTAGGTGCTGGCTTTGATTTTCTGCCCAGATTGCAATATTTAGCCATATGCTTCTGGCAATGAACACCCTTAAGAGAAATTCTTAGGAGAATTCTTAAGAGAAAAGGCACCCATCTTGGTTCAAACCTAAAAATGAGTTAGCTAACTGGTAATTGAGCTAATTATCTTTACTGTTATCCTATCCTTATAAAAGAAAAGTTCACTGCAAGTTCACTGCAGCTACTGAAAAAGCTCAGCTGGAGTGTCAGCTCCATTTCTGAGATCTGATGGTTTAGCAATGAGAGACAAGCGTTAATTCTCCTTGGCAAACTGCAAGAGAAGCTCTTTGTGGTAGGAAACAGGGAAAAAAATGAACAGAATTTGGGACTTGACCCATTAGAAAGGTTAACTGCAAACTTACAGAGTCTGAGTTAGACTACCTTTCACTCCATGTGTTGGGAGTTGTTTTCTTTTCTTTTTCTCTTTTTTCTTCACCTTTTTTTTTTCCTTCTCCCAGCTACTAGAATGCATAACTGGTGTATTCTTCAGCCAACATCTGACAACAAAGCACACACTACAGCAGCTATTTTAGGAAAACATTTAAATATTTCCCCCTGTGGCTGGAGGAAATGGGTGCTTTCACTACATTCCTAATAGTGAGAGTTTTAGCACAGTCTCACAGCAGCACTCCAGGATGTTTTCTTTAGAGAAAACAAAATACAAAATAAAATATAGCTGTTATAAGCTGTTAATTATAGTTTATAATAGTAATAATCCCAAAGAACTTGATCATTACTGTAGTTAATGATCAGTTTTGTTAGAGTTTAACTGCCTTTACTTCCATCTAGGGATACCTAATTAGCAAACCAGTGATTAAATACTAGTAATGACTAATTACTCGAGCATTAAAAGCTTAAATATAAATAAAAGTGAGATTGAGACTCCTAAACTTAATGCATTAATGTACCCCTTCCTCTGCATGAGTTACAGGCTACATCCTTTCCTTATGACTAGCCCACTTTCCATAGGGTTTTAGTTCCCTCTAAATGACTTCCTTTTTTAATAATCTCTCCAGATGCCTAATTCACATACATATTGGCCATTGTTTCAAAAGCCCAAATCTTTCCATTTAATAGAGTGCCTTCATTATTGCTAAAGTTATTAATTTATTTTCAGTGTTCAGCATGCTTTTTTGGGACCTTTTGATCTCCTTGGGTTTCACATTCCTGGCCACATCAAGCCAAGCTGCCTTCAATTAGCATGAGCAATATTATTTGCTATGTAAAGATATCAAATGTGCTTACACAACTGTATCAGGATGACCAGGGAAAGCCAATGCAAGGCAAATACAGCATGGATCAGCTTGAGCCTTTTAGTTAGTGCAGAGCCAGGTGCTGTATGTGCAGTAGCAGAATGACAGTGGTAGAAAAGACAGAGGCAGAATAGGCATGGTTTGTCATAACACAGAAAACCTGGATGCTTATAGTCCAGCCAGGATAAATATCCACAAATATATGGGTTTATCCAGAGCACAGAGTGTCTGCAGGCCACTGAAGTCCTACAGATAGAGGTTAAATGTAATTTAAGTAGGGCAAAATATGTTCGCCAGCTTGCACATCAGTTTACTTTTAACTGATGTCTGTTTAACTGAACCTATCTGCTTTACAAATGAACCATAAATAAACTACACAGTGTTTCCACAAGGGACCTCTCAGCCAAAGCAAAAGCAAAGTTAAATTTGGCAAACCAGGAAATTGCATCATTTGTCCTCAATCTAACTACAAAGATAATGGTCAACTACATAACCCAGCTATTTAAGCATGATGGCTGAATAATCCCCAGACTAATTCATACTTCAGGAATGGTTACAAGTGCCAAGGCACTGCAGGGAGACAGCTTATATATCAACAGAAAACTGTTGTGCAGGATTTGTGCAATCCTTCTTTCTTTTCCTGAATTATTCTGAAGTATTTCAGTGGGAGTCTCTTGGGAATATTTTGTGTCAAACAATAGTTTCCCCTCACTCTTTTTTTGATGTGATATTTGTTTAATAAACCCCAGGACATCCTCTATTTATAGAAATTATAATTGCCCTATTGAAGTCACTGAATCCATAACTTCTTAATCTAGTTTTTAACCTAAACCCTGTGAGGAGTGCTACTGAAAAGGCACATAGTTTTTTCCACATTTCTATTCTTGGGACTTTTCACAGCAGGAGTATAACTCACCATGTTTAATGATACAGATGAATTAAACCCAAGATCAATTTTTTTCTTTACAAATCTTGAGTTAATGTTTCCAGCAGCAGTAGGTCATTTTTCAGCTGGTCAATTAGAAGACACACACATACAAGTTTGTGCTCTTTCAGAGAGGTGCTGGTTATTAAGCCTCCCTAGTTAGGTTTCATGTGAACAAATGTACACCACAAAACTCAGATGACTATACTGCCAAAATACCCTTTTTTCTATATTGACTAGAGTGAATAATGAAAATGCACCCAGAACCATAGTACGGCCTGTATTTCTGAAATAAATTCTATTAATGAGACGTGTGAAGTAAATTTGATATATTTTCTTTCTGTTTAAGTTTTACTAGCTCAAAGTTAATTATGAGATATTATTGGTGAAATGGGAAAGAAGGCATGAATACCAAATAAAAGCTCTCTTTGTTTTACTTTTTGGCCCTGAACTGTAGTTTTTTGTTCCATGTTGCCTTATGGGAGCTCCAGACTGCTCCAGGCATTGAAAAAGTGTCAGAAAGAGGCTTTAGTGGAATGACTCCATGTTTACATCACAATCAGCTGGCAGGTACAACCAGCATGTGTGGTGGTGACACTCAGAGAAAAATAGTCACAAAATCATGCTTGCCTCTGCTGAGTCTGCTGACTCTCATGTGTGAAAATAACTAAAAAAACCCTGATTTTTCAGCATATGAAGTTAAATTTGCAGGGAGTCTGGGTGCATGTGAACATTTGTGTTTTAAACAACCTTCACAAGAAGAGACTGACATTGTGCCGTCCTCCCATCTCCTGCCTGTACAGCAATAGCTGGGGGCTCAGAGAACGAAAAAAAAAAATCCTTTCTTACTCTAATGGTGGGTTTGTGGCTTTCCATTCATCAGTGCTCAAAATGGAGCTTTCTGCTGGTTGTAGCACAGAGTCAGGTTTCTAATGGAGTGCACGGCATTTGTTTCTTTCTGAGAGGTGTGTGGTACCACGGCAGCTCAGCACCATTAGCATTCACTGCTACGGGGAAGAGAGAGCTCTTCTACATTCATTGATCTCTGTCTGATATGCTTAATGAAAAAATACATTGAATATGATAACACTGCCTTAAGGAACAGAGGTAATTATTCAATTTCTGTGTGTTGAGAATAACTTGCTTCCTTCTTTGGTATACATCAGAAAAGGGGCATGCTATAANTCTTCCCCCTTCAAATAAAATATCTTAACAACCTTCTGGTCTTCTGTGACCAGGTCTTATTGAACTGTGAGGTGTGAAACAAGGGAAATGTGAGCAGTAACTAATTGTGGAAGGACTCTGGGCTGCTGTGGCTGCTCTGCACAGTGAGGTTGGGGTGCTGTCCATCATGACGAAAAGAAGCAGCCAGCTTTAACCCTTCCCTCCCCATGCACACAGATTCCACCCAGCTTCTTTAAGTATTTAATAATTCTCTCCAGGGGTTTCTGCATGCCACAAGTGTTCAAAGCTCTGTTAACACACCTGCTTTTGAGCACAAGCCTCAAAACACTATGATGTGGAAATCTCTTTGCCAGCATGACCAGCACATCAAGGGAGTTGATTCTCCCTCTCAACTCGGCTCCATTTGAGATTCCTCTCAGCAGCACTTCATCCAGCTCTAGGAAGGATGTGGAGCTGCTGGAGTGGTCCAGCAGCAGCCACCAAGTTGCTCTAGTGAAAGGTGTTCCTACCCATGTAACTCGATGGTCTCTAAATTCCCTTCCAACACAAACTATTGTATAACTGCATGATTCTGTGGTTGGTAACACTGATGAGGGTGGGAGAAGCACAAAACACAAAAACCCAACACAAAACATGAATGGCTGCAACCACAGTAAAAGAATAGTTTATCTTGATCTTCCCACAAGATGGTTTTGTCTCCATTGTCCATTTATATGATAGGCTTTGGATTTTGATATATCACATGTTACCAGAGCCACACAGGACAGAGAAACAGCTCAATTGAAATGCAAATCGGGGAAGTGATTTGTAAGATCTTTCCGTAAAAGACCTTCTGCTAAGATGACTCTTTATTTCTGACTTCATGTAGTGCTGGGCTGAGATTTCCTTTACAAGACTGAAATCTCCTTAAGGGATATCCTCTTTAGCAACAACTTCAGAGGAGGTTCCTTTCCCTGCACATATGCTTAGGAACATGGATTTGTTACTAGAACATGAGGCTGATGTGGGCTGAGAAGTGAGGAAGCCGCAGGTGGATGTTTCCTTTAGAGTGGTCAGCTACAGACATGACCTGAATGAGTCCTGCTTATTTTTTCTCAAGTGCCCTTTACTACCCAGAACACAAATAACAGAAATTAAAGGATATGTGATGTATGTCCCTGTTTGTCTATTCTTGGAAACACAGTTTTGTATTCAGTACTTGTGTTCAGTCACAGATAGGCAGATTCAGAAAAGCTTCAGACTAACTCCACTTAGTGCAAAGACCCCCAACTTGCCTCGTGTATAATGGATTAAAATGGTAATCTACAATCACCATCTCAGCTTTAACAATCCACAGTCTTCCTAGACTGAGGATGAAACCATCAGACTTCACCTTTGGATGTCAGAAATAAAGACAGTTCTCGCAACGAGATCCAAAAATGGTAAGGTTTATTGAAATCCCGTTGCGAAATTCGGAATCCCGTAAACAGAAAAGAAAAAGAAAATGGGTTCGAAAAAGGGCAGGTCCCGGTGGTGATCGGGGGCTCAGACTTGCCAATGGCAAGTCAGAGGAGCTCCGAGC
>VXAC01000680.1:252893-277876 GCA_013399225.1 Rhipidura dahli | reverse complement strand
AGAAGAGAAGAGAAGAGAAGAGAAGAGAAGAGGATTAACCACAGTTTTGGGCATTCCTGCTTTTCCTTTCCACTCATGCTGATTATTGCACTTTTCATCTCGAGGGAAGATGGGGCTGGGTGTGGCGGGGGAGAGAGCGGGGGGTGCAGAGAATGACAATAATAAAAAGTCTGCGGTCTGTCAGCCGCCTCAGCCCGGGGAGCGCCGGCAGCTGATGCAGCCGGGATGCTGGGGATGCTCGGCTTGGGCTACTTCGCAGTGCCACCTGCTGGCCCCGCTCCTGCCCGCGTGGAAATTTCCACGCCGTGCTCGGTGCAAGGCAGGTCGCAGCTGCTCCGGTGGCCCCGCTGCCCAGACCGCGTTCCTGCAGCCCTCCGGGCTGGGCTGGGGGAGCAGCCGGCCCTCGCCTCCCCGGCCGGAGGCAGCCCGTTCTCTCTGCCGCTTTTATCGACCGCCACTACAGGGCTCTCTCTATTTCGGTTCCCAAATACTGTATCTTGTTAATATTTCCTGCAGCCTCCCTTAGGTATGAGGCTCCCAGGTTTTTGTTTTTTGTTTTTTTTTTTTTTTTTTTTTTTTTTTTTTTTTTTTTTCCCGTTTGCAGGAAGGCCTTTTTAGCAGATGGGAAGCTTTTGATTTTGTGCATATGCAGCAGGGAGCCACTTTAAATGGGACTTTTGTCATAGACTTATAGAAAGACTTGGGTTGGAAGGGAACTTAAATATCATCTAGTTCTGACCCCCCTGCCGTGGACAGGGATGAAACCCAGTGGATCAGGTTGCTTAGGCCCCACTTTTCTTCCATTATTCCCTTCCCAGGAGCTGTTTGTCTCCGGATTCAGCAAGGATGCTTGGACAAGAATTAGTGGACTGAAAAAGCAGCTTTAAAGATGTCACTTCTATCAAATATTTGCTACATATATTTTCAAAGACTTGATACATATATCAATTTCATTTGCAAAGTTAAAAACAAATAAAACCTCCTTCCCCACTCACCTAGACCAAGGATGCAGCAGGCAGGTGCTTAAGCTGCCCCAGACAGGTAACACCACACACTGTGAGTGCTGTGAAGCTGTGGCTGCCCCATCCCTGGAAGTGTTCAAGGCCAGCTTGGACAGGGCTTGGAGCATCCTGGTCTGGTCGAAGGTGTCCCTGCCCATGGCAGGTGTTTGGAATTGGATGATTTTTAAAGCCCCTTCCAACCCAACCCAGTCTGTGATCCTGTGATTCCATAATTCTGTGATTATACCTGCACTGCCATCTCAGCCCTGCATTGTTTCTGGGAGGAAGGGCCCTGCCTCAGACTCACTGCTCCAGGTAGGAATAGCTGTCTGCCAGAATTTGTGATGAGGGCTCTACACAAAACTGCATTATTCAGTATAAGCAGAGATTATTGGTCATGAGCACATATTTTATCCACATATTAACAAAAGCAGCTCTTGAAATAAAACCCACCCCTCTTACAGCATCTCTTCTCTGATTGATTTCCTGGTGGAGGATTCATGGATCTGGCTAGGAAGGCCTTCTCAGAAGAAGGATGAGTGGAGATGAGGGCAGGGAGGGTGTGCAGGACACTGACAGAGAAATTGTTGGGGTTATTGGCTTGTGCAAACCAGAAGAGACATTCTAAGACAGGAGAGTGAAATTAACAAAAACACTTGGAAATGGTAAAGCCCTTCACTTTGCCACAGGAAGTGCAAATATGGCTCAAGCAATGTCATTATCCAAACTTCCCCCATACCCCTTGTACATCAGGTCTGTGATTTCAGACCCTGCAGGAAAACTATAGGAAGGCATAAGAAACATGCAGGGAACTTAGCAGGTTTTCTCCCCTCCTCACTCTCCACTGTAGTATCAGCATTTTCTCTATACTTTTCAGGAATAAATTACAGGTAATTCTAGCCAGCAAAATAAATTTAGTTTTCCTAGCTGCCTTCTTATCATGAAGTCTTTATCTCTGAAAGGGGTGAGAAAGTAGGAATTATTTCAGCAGGACTTATCACACTGATCACAATTATTTTGCTGTTACCTAAGTACTCGCTGCTTGGTTGTTGTATTGTTTCATCTTCACCTGCAATAACTTTACAGCAAAGGGCTGGATGGTAATAAGGATTGATTCCTGTATTAAGTGTATTATTTCTCAAAGTATAAACAGGTGTATATGTAATCATCCTAGTTTTCCAGGGCTGCAATCACGATTCAGGACTGGGCACCTGGGCCATTTAGCTGGATCCCACATCCTGTCCCTCATGCTTGCCATTCCCATGGTTCTGTGGAGAGCTGACACACAGAAATTCACCTCTTTGCCCAGCTGTAGCCTGGCATCAAGAGCTGCTACAGCCAGGTCTGGAAATGTCTCTCCCACACAGAGCAAACCTGGCTTAGTAATGGCATTGTGCCCTGGGATGTTCTGGAAGAGATCTTCAGACTGTGATACTGACCACAGGCAGCTCCCCTTTCAGGGGGCCATCCCATGCAGGACACTCCTTGTTTCAGTTAATTGGCAGCACAGATGTAATCTGACAGAGCTGCAGGTGGAGAAGAAGCAGATTGCTCCTGGTGGTGAAAGGCTGAGAGAACCACTCCCCCATCTCGGGCTGGATGCAGGTGGGGGAGGCTCCCATCATACACAGCCACACTGAGTTACAAAGAGCTGCCTGCTCTTAAGTAAATCCCTGCTGCCTGCTTGCTGAGTCAAGGAAATGCCATGCCAGGCTGACAGGTCTCTCCTTCCCTCCCTCCCTCCCTCCTCACCCTTCTCCTTCACCTGAGAACACCCTGCTCTGCTGGCTGGCTCCAAAGCCCTGCACCGATGCTGATCAGTTTGGCATGCCAGAAAGGCTTCAAACACCCTTAATAATGTATTAAAAAATATAGGGGTTTTTCATGTCAGACAGAATTGAAGATCTTGATGAGCTCTAGCATAAAGCCAGAGAAAAGAGGATGCTTTGCTGAGGAGTTGCAGAAGTTACCCTGTTCCTCAAAGCACCCCACATTCCTGCTTGGTACCCCCTTAATCCTCTGGATGTGAGCAATTATTCTTCATTCTCTCACCACAGGAACCCCTTGCATCTTTCTTCTAATGGAAAATGAGGTCACCCTGAATCATGCTGAGTCTCTCCAGAAGATAGTGAGATCCACTCACAGCATGACATGGGAGCTGGGCTTATCTCTTCCCATTCAGTGACTCCTGTGGGCTCTGCTGTAGAGCAGCCTCGGTTGTAGAAGAGCACAAATATCATGTTTGCAGGCTTCAGAACAAGTTTCTGCAGCAGAGCAGGGGCAGACACTTTGAGAACAATAATACAGTAATATAATATTTTCAGATAATGATGAAAAGAGCCAGGCTGAATTCTTAAGAGGTCTGATGCCTATTTCAGCTACTGAGGAGCTTTAGTAATCACTGTAAGATGAATGCTTCATCAGTATTTATTTTAAAAGCAATTTCTATCATCAGTCAGGACTCCAAGTTGGTTTTAGCCCTTTGCATTTCCTGTAAAATACATATATATGCCTATGAACAGACACAATTGTGCTGTTTAAGACCATCACTATAGACTGAGAACATAGTATTATAAAGATGTTCAATTAGCCAAAATTTATCTTATGATTTATAAGAACAGATTTATTTTTTCTGTCTCCTAAATCTTAATGTTGGCAAATTAGGAATCTCTCCCTGCCTGGTTAGTTACCAAGGCAGAGGTTTTTAAAAACCTCTTATATTCCAAGCCAAAATTGTGAATTTTAACTCAGAGGACTGACAATTATTCAGGAAGTACCATAAATAGTATTTCCTACCCTTCTGCCACAGACACAGATTGCATTTCTGACCACAACAACTTGAAAATACGTGCTGGCCAGTGATTCCTGACCAGCAAATGGCTCCCGTGTGACAGAGGAGGTGGCTTTTATTCTCTTTCATCTCTTCAGCTTTTTCTTCGCTCTGCAGCAATTTTTGTAAACCCTTGTGGGGAGCTCTTTGATGTGCACAAGGTTTTTATCACCATAATTACTCACAGCACAGTGGGATACCTGATCCAAAATGAGAAGGCAAGTCCTGGACTGGCTGACCACTTTATGGCAAGAAAAAAAGATGCTCCCAGAAAAACTTTGGGCAGAGGCAGCCTCAGCTTTGGTCTGGTGGATAAAGGTCTGACCTGGGTGTTTGCTTAACATGGAGAAACATGTTAATGTTTCATTGTAACATGCTCTTAATGGTTTTCCATACATTGGAGCCCGTAAAAATTAAAAAGGAAAAAAAAAATCAAACCCCACCCCAAATTACTTGTGAAAAAGTTGCCAAAGGGACCTCTAGCAGACACTTATGTGCATGTGTGATTCCTGCAGATCACTACTGCTTCTCCCTTTATTTTCATTCAGCTCATCTGAAAAATTATGTGTGATTTTGCTGTTACAGAATTTTGTTGGTTTTGGTTGTATGTTTCCTGGTAAACAAGCAAGTAGGGAGGAGTCCAACACACTGCATAATGCCCTGGAGCTTGTAACAGCATCACAGGACTTTGAACATCCATCCATCCCTCCATCCATCCATCCATCCATCCATCCATCCATCCCTCCATCCATCCATCCATCCATCCATCCATCCATCCATCCATCCATCCATCCATCCATCCATCCGAATCTACTGGCCTGTAATTTGTAAAATTCAGGTGGAAGACACCCACCATGCCTATGAAATTCATATTGCATCAAATTCAGTTATCCCCTTCAGGCATCAGGTCACTGGAACTGGAACTGGGAACTCTGCTTTGAAGGGCTTTAAGCTTCAACCCAGTGTCAAGAACAAAAAAAGATGATGAAGAATGTTGCACTTGGAGGGCCCTGGTCCCCCCATATTCCCAGGGACACTGCAGCCCTACAAGGACACCAAGCCCCTAAAGCCCCCCTGAGGCTGTGCTGGGTGTTTATCCCCTCTCTCACATGTGCTCTGCTCTTGCATAAGTTTGGCCCAGTATCTCCGAGCTGGGCGTGCTGTAAAATTCACAAGCAGACAGCTTTGCAAATATATGGCTGAATGGAATAATTTGCTCGGTGTCTGTCAGTGGGGTTTATGGCCAGAGTATTCCTGTGTCACAGTTTACCAGGAGCATTCAGGAATTGTCTTGTGCCCTTGCTAATACTGAACAGGTGGATGCTATCATTTGTTACTTTTCTTTTTTTTATCTTTTTAATTTAGTTTTATTTTTTTTTATTCCTGTTGGTGGCAAAATGCTCTGCATAACAAGCTGACATAAAATTTAAAATGCGCAGGGGCAGAACTGTAAGTTAACGTTATCGCCCGGATTTAGTGCCAGCCCTTTGCACCGAGCTCCATTTGCATACATCAGAGATTCCCGGGCTGTGTGTGTGTGTCCAGGTCACTTATTCATTATTATAATTTATTTCTAGCACAGCAATACCTCGGGGCCCCAGGGAGAGGCAGTTACACATACATGCATATAATGAAAAGAGAGTTCTTGCCCTGAATTGCTCAGCACAGAGCTGCCTACCTGGTACAACAGCATCCCATGCAGAGATGCCAGAGCTGCCTCTAAATGAGATGATACATTTGTGTAGCATAGCATAATGCCATGCAGAGACACTCTCTGCCCTGGAAGCAGTGTAGTTCCATCACTACAGACCTATATCTGGGCTAAATTTGCAGTAAATAATGTATAAACTGACAGCTACAATGCTTCCAGTTTTAGTTATCTCTGAAAGTGCATTTTCCTGTGCAGGGCTGTTCTTTAAATTTGCTGCCCAAACAGAATGGGTAAAAATAACAGCTAAAAGTTTAAAACTGTCAAACTCAGGAGAGAATTCAGGGGTTTTTTTCCACTGTGGCTTTGTCTGTCAAAGTGGGATAATGTTCCTCAAGAGCATCTAAATTAACATGTCTTCACTGAGAAAAAAAAACAAAACACAAAACTCCACAAAAAACCTGACAAAGCCCCCCCTGCTATCAAAGCCACAACCCAAATCCAATTTACTTAGCTTAGTAAGTCACATATTTTAAAGTCTCACACCTTGCACACAAGAGGACGACCTGGCTAGAGTGAATTACTCAGAGTAGTAATGAACTTCTTACAATGACAGATGAAAACAAATTAACACTAGATGATGATTTTTATTTTTATTTTCATTTTTTATAAAGTATTTTACTACAGGCAGGAATCAGTGCAAGGAATTCCCATGTTCTGTGCTGTGCAGGCGGTCAGATTACATTAACACGGTGGTCCCTTCTGACTCTACAGTCCATTAACTTAAGTATGAAGTTAGAGGAGAAAGGGGGATAAAACTTGGCAGTGGAAGTAATTGATTTTTTCAGGTCAGAAATGAAATCAAATCAGAACAGCAAACATCACTTAGGATCAGCATTTTTATTTATTTATTTATAATGTTCAGCAAATTGAAACAATTTACTTTGGGTTGAGTATCCACATCAACCTGAGATAATCTGATTAAATTCCTTTAAGAACATGTTTAATAAAAGCACAGGTGGAATTCATAAAACCCAGGGGCAGATGTGAAGGGTGTCCTGGAAAAAAAAGGAATTTTATAGGCTTTCTAGTCCTTTTGAGGAAATTTTTGTAAGCTTGATCCTCTGATCTCTTACTTATCTGTATGTGTCCATATGGATTGCTTTTTTATTTTTCATAGATATGTAAAAATATAAGGACTACACTTTGTTTTATGTTTCCAAGGATGAGTGCTAAATTTGCAAAATCAAGCCTAAAGAACATAATGAGCTTTGTTACAAGAGTTGCTTTGCACTATTAATGACAATACAGAGCAGCTAAACAAAAATCAGAATAAGAAATACTGTCATTATGCATAAAAATATTACAAGAATCCTCGTACTGTGACATTTTGTTCTGTTTTTTAATTAAAAAAATCAGGTGTCTGAGTTTCTATGAGATGCTGATATTCTGAGCCACAAGTGTTGGTTACATCTGTGTTTTCTCTACTCTGACAATTCTCGATATCTCTCTCTTTTGGGACCTTTAGCATAGCAATCAGTTTCAAGGGATTTGAATCTTTCTCCATCCTCAGAACTCAGTTTATTTCCCCAAAGGCCAGGTGTGTTTGAAAAGATGCCAAACTAAAAATAATTAAATAAGTAGAACTAAATATTAAAAGCAGGTTAGTATCTTCCTTTTCCCTGTGGCTAATATTTTTCCCCAGAGGTCATAAAAGTTGCTGGAGCAATTATCATCCTGTAACATTCTGGAAGAGCACTTTTAAATAATTTAAAATGTAATCTGTTTGGTTTTTTGGTTTTTTACTATCATAATATTTTCTACATGGGAGTGAACTAAGAGACAAGTACCTACCAAGTCAATAAATATCTTAGCCTGAAGCCCTAGAACTTTATCTGAGAAGTGTTTACCTTACTAATCCTCCCTAGAAAAACAAAATAACTATTGCCTAATGATATTAGATGTAAGTTTTCTGTTTAATAAGCAGTTTGCCAAAATATTTTTCAATATTAGAGGAACATCTCTTGAACCTTGTTGGAAATGGAATATAAAGTGAAACATGGGACATAAATCCACAGGCATTTTTTTTTTCCTGTTGCCCACAAAATAAGTGTCAGTGTAAGAGTTTGGCTTCCTCCATGAACCTTACAGAAATCACTCCTCTGCTGTTAGTCAATCAAGCCCCTGGGGAAGAAAAAATCCCATTTACTAATAAGATTTCAAGGGTCGACAAGGGAAGACTTTTCATTATAATGGTCTTGTTTTCTGAGGAATGGTTAAAGACTTCCCAAGGTGAAGTACCGAGAGATGTAATCTCTTTCTAATCTCCAGGAACTGCCACTTTCTGTTATTAATATTGCTTCCCCACCATGGGCTACAACTCCAGAAAATACACAACACATGCCTGACATTAGGCACATTTTCAAAATCCATTGATTTCCACGACATTTGAGCATGTGTCTCAGGAAAAATTATGGTTCTTTCTCCCCCTTGGGAAAAGAAATTATCCCCTGATTTAAATAACATCATGCCTGCATATCAGTAAATAATTTAAGTTCAAGATCCACAAAAAGGTATATAAATAATCATCTCATTCCCTGTGCATATTTCAAATTTCATTTTCAGGGCCGCTGCTATTAACAGCTACTAATCATGGATTCATAGAATAATTAAGGTCAGGAGGGACCTCTGGATATTTTCCAGTCTAGCCTGATACTAAATGCAGGCTTAATTAAATCAGGTTGCACAGGACCTTTCCCACTTGAGTTCTGAGTATCTCCAAGGATGGAGGTGCTATTATTACTTTTACTTTTTGATGTTGTTGTTGCTGTTGCTATTAAAATTGTTATTAAAATATTGCAAAAGAATGAAGTAGAAGGTGAACACTCTGAACACTCCCAGTTCTGTCATCACTGCCCCTATATCAACTTTTAATCCATCCTTTCAGTGGGATTTTCTCCCCAAAGGTGCAGGGAAAGTTTGTTATTTCAGTCAATACATATGGAGAAAAAAAAAAAAAGTCATTGTTTTATCTGGAGCTGCTCAGAGGCTGCCAGATCTTAAGGGAGCTGTGCATTCACAGGTCTTTGCCCTCCCTGCTCCCTTCCAGGTACCTGTAATGTCCTCAAACTCATGGCAAACCGCCCCTTCACAAGGCCCAGAGGTGGGGTGGGTGATGGCTGTGTGGGGGTAAGAAAGACCAGGCTGCAAGGGATCTTTACCAAGAGTGTAAATGAGGAGAGGGAATCCATAAAAATGCTTGGCTGGAATAGCAATTAAAACCAGGACACACCTAAGAGCTCGAAGACACAGATATTCATACCTCTTATTGCCATTTTATCAATTTTTCTGATGGGTGAAGGGTAGCAAAAGGGGATGAATTGCCAACAGCAGGATACTGGTGCAGGTGAGACTCAAGTACAAGGGGAAGAAGGGGAAAATTGTGATCAGGAAAACCAGGGAAAGGAGGTCTGATTGCCTCACTGACTGATGGGAGCTGCGAGTCGGTGGCAGACAGCAGCCTGGAGAAATAATAACTCAGAGATCACTACCAGTGGTCAGATTCCCCAAGGAAAGTAGCTCCTAAACAAAAGCTGAAAAATATGGGTGAGAAGCTGGTTTAGGAAAAAGAGGTTGGAGCAAAGGATTGAGATGATAGCATGTAAAATCTGTAAGGATTATTACAGAAACTATTAAATTGTAAGTACCATTTTTTCCCTTTTAAAATAAGCCATGTGAGAAGGGCAACTGTAGTGAACTAAAAATCACCCACTGATCCAGGAGCTACATCAAGCAGTGTCCCCACGCTCTCCTGGGCCTATCACAGAAACCAGCCACTGTTTCCATTTCCTTAACTCCTACTGCTGCAGCATTTTATAATCCTATTCTATTGTTCTGCTCCTCTCTCATCATTTTGCTCTGTAGAAAGCAGACAGGGAATATATTTACAGAACTTATTTTTCCTAAAGTAGCACAAGCTGTAAGTTATTCCTGAGCATCTGCTATCAGATTCTGATGGATGTCCTGAGCTGTTTGATACAATCTCTGTGAAGTCAAAATTGAATATGCTTTTTCACCCTGTTCTGGTCCAGCACTAGCACCAACCTCCTCACTTATATCTTCATCTCCTTTCAGCTGTTTTTCCTTGAATGATTCCCAAATCTACACAGATCTCTTTCTTTTTCTTTTTTTTTTTTCTGTTTGCTTTCCTCCTTCCGAGTTCGAAAGCAATATTTCAATTCCCAAATGACATTCTCTTCCACGATGCTTCTCATTTATGTCCCCAAAATCCTAAAACAAGGCCTTAGATATTCAGCCCTCATAACAGCCAGTATCTTTGTATTTATCTTGAAACAGTTAGATTAAAATAAAAGAATAAATTAATTAGCACTTACAGTCCCTGGATCTAATGCCTGACTTCAGTAAAATCCATGAGATAAGGGAAGATAACTTGTGCAACAATGCACATCACTGGCAAAGGGTTCTTGTGCTTCAAGAACTGAACTGGCTCGTTAATGAGAAAAAAATAAAATACAATAAAAATAATAAAAAGCTGATTACATCCCTGCTGTAACTACAGTTGGCAATTAAGCTGTATGCACAGCAGTCACACACAGTAAAAGACAGGGCTACTTCTTCCTCCTACAGCACACACTCTGGCACCCAAAATCCAAAGGGATTGCACCAAGGCAGACCAGCTTTGTGTCTTGGGCCCTGACTGGAGCATGTTCCATACAAGCTGGGTCTTCACCTGAATTTGCAGGAAGCTTCTGTGCAGTGCTGTTGGCTCTGTGTGTGAGTGGCTGTGTGCCCTCCTTCATTCAGAGCTGTGTTTCTGGGGTTTTTTTGTGATGCACACAGATCCAGAGGGACACCTGACATTAGTGTGACAAACGGTGTGTCACGCAGTGACACACTCACTGAGCATACAAATTCATAATACATTCTCCCTTCCATTGTGATTCCTCTGAAGTTTCAGTTTATGTTTTGCACAACAAAGGAGAGAAAAACCCACTGCTTTTATGCCATGTGGATGCTGTTGGTGCCATTTTGAAAGCTATCTTGGAGTAATGCCTTTCTGTCTAAAATTTATTCTCTTACATTAGCACTTGAACACCACAGCTCTGTGTATGCTGGTAAACAAAACAGAAAGAACAAGCATAAGTACACACTAATAAATTCAGCTCTGCATGGGAAGTCAGCCATTGATTTTGCTAAAACTGTTGGAATCATCCTGTGCATCCTGCTTTGGTCACTGCCATTTAGGGCTCTTGTAAACAGCCCTTGCAGAATTAGTGATGGGAATACATCCTTTATTGGAGAAGCAGGGAGTCCAACAGCATGGTTGCCAGACATTTCACCCCAGCAGGTCTGAGTGGAAAAGAACCATCCCCAGTCACATTTAAATCCTTTGAGTCAAGTCCCTGATACCAAACTACACTTCCTTGCAATATTTTAAGAGATCCACAAGGAAAGAGTTCCATGTGGAACTGTAATATGTCCTTTTCTCCAAATCTGTGAGCAGAACACCTTGAGTTAGAAAATTTTCTTGAAGTACTTGTGTTTTCCCTTTATCTCATGTGATCTAGGAATTACTTCACCCTTTATTCCGTGCTGGCAGATTAAAATATTTAATACAAATCTAATAAAAAGGTGAGTAATATATCCATTCTGCTTGGCAGCCTCTTCAAACACCACCACATATAATCCAATATATGGCTGCTTATCCTGATTAGCAGAGGACATGCTCAAAATGCAGAGGCACCATCCAGCAAGCCACTGAACGAGGCAGTCCTGATATATCTATCCCTGCAGAAGTGAGGGAGCTCTGCTGGAGTCAATATATGCTGGCAGGTGGTGAAGAGAAAAGGAGCACTAAAAGGAAGAAGATCTAAAGGAAAGATTAAGCCATAATCACTGCGAAAGTTTCTATAATAGAAAATCAAGGCACTGCTTTGCATGGTTCCATTCTGTCTGGGTTGTTCAGGTTGGCATTAAACAATATAAGATTAAGCACTTGTCAGACGAACTAATGAGTTTTGGATTGATTTCTGTCTTCTGCAATGCTACTAGCGTTTTTGACAGATATGATTTATAGGGCATTCTTTGGTCCTGTTCATGAGAAAAGCTGTTTATTTTGGTTGATGGACAGGGTTTCTAATGTTCCCAGTGGAGTGTGCAGATGGCAGGAAGGACAGTAATCTTTGAGACCATCTCTCAATGTCTGGGGTATGTCTCTTATAAATTTGTAATCAAGATCTCAAGAAACTAATGTGGGCAGGCTTCCTCTGAAATTGTTTTTGCGACCTCTGGCCAATATAATGCTCCCTGAAAAATGTATGTCTGGTACTTCTGCTGTTTAGTAAATGGAGCTTGTATAGGCAATCAAGAAACTATACTTTCCTTTTTAACTGATGTGACATATATATGCAGACACTGAGTTTTCCACATTTACAGTTCTATTCCCTCTGGCTTAGGAGACTTTTTTTTGTCACATTTTATGTCTATGGATATTTAGTGCACTGGTAGACTACAAAAAAAAAAAAAAAAAAAAGAAAAAGAAGCCAGGCACTCTGTGTTGGAAACTTAATAGAATCTCTAAGACGTGACGATAACAAATCTAAGCAGCTGCACCACTGAATAATTTTTATTCTCATCTGCTGTTCTTGCCATTGATTGTTATTTTTTCTACTTGTCTTGCTCATAATTGGATTGTACAGTCTTGGAATGTAGGCCAAGGCCTAAGCTGGTATGGCTGTATTGACTGAAAAAAAGCTATGCCAAAACAGAGGGGCCTCATTTTCTTTATTCTAAAACTACCAGTTTTCAAAGAGGGTTTAAATACATTGAGTAACACTCATATAAGTGTCTCCTGGAGGCTTCAGAGGAGAAGGATGATTGTGGTGTGAGTTCAAACATCTAAGATGGACTGAGATGATCCCACAGTTTGACTCAAATTCCAGTCCTGCAGAGGTCAGCTGTCAAAAATTTGGCTTCCTAGCACTAGGAATTTAGGAAGTTTGATTTTCAGGGAATGCAGACCTCTGGCATATTCAAACTTAGGCTTACAAGTTTGAAGCCTTTGGCCTGTTCTATTACTCAGATCCTTTTGGTCTGTTGAGTCCTACCACTAAATCCAAAGATGGGACCTTTTCTTCCCACCCCCCTTTCTCAGGTGGCTGTATGTCTTAAAAAAAACCCCAAATTTTCAAGAAGACCACTCTGTCTCTGTGCCATTCTGCTTGTGGGATGATGATTTTCCCTCGACAAACACAGAATCTGGGTTGGACATCAGCAGAGGCATAATGATGCTCCAATGGAGAGCTGAGACATTGAGGAATTGACTGACTGTCATCTCCAGAGGCTGTGGCACAGCTTGGGGTGGTCTTGGGCACACAGGACATCCCCACAGGACAGACAGAGATGACACAGAGCCTGTAGAGCAGCTCTGCCCTTCTGGATAGGCAGCTGATTGATGTCTGTGATTAAGCATCTAGTTCAATCCTTGAACATAACTCTGGGAAGCCTCCTGCTTCAATCCTGGTTCCCACTTTTCTCCCATTGTCTGACCCCAGCATGGCCACCAAAAGCATGTTGGGTGATGGCAGAAACACTAACAAGAGTGACAGCAGAGCTGGAAACCGGGTCAGTGAAGACAGCTCAGCAAACAAAGCAGCAGGAAGCACCCAACTCTGCATAACTGATGGGAATCAGAGAAATATATTTTCCAAAATGTGTCAGAAATTAGGAAAAAATAGATATTAGGAAGAATAGATACAAGGAAGAAATGCTTCCCTGTGAGAATGTTGAGGACCTGGCACAGCATGTCCAGAAAAGTTGTGGCTAACCCATCCTTGGGGGTGTTCAAGGCCAGGTTGGATGGGGCTTGGAACAATGTGGGATAGTGGAAGGTGTCCCTGCCCATGGTAGAGGAGTGGAACTGGATGAGCTTTAAAGTCCCTTCAAGCCCAAACCACTCTGATTCTGACATATTAACTAATACGGTCATTAACTACTAAGATTACTTTTTATATCTTTGCAACAGGAACCAGAGTACAGAGAACAAAATCAAGCTCCCAAGTCAGCACAGGACCGGAAAAGACCAACATCCAAACAGCCCTTTTACACATTGGACACCTGATTTGGTGCCAGAGTTATTCCTTGACTCAGAGGGCTTTACCCTTCTTATCCACAACATCCTAAATATCCTGAGTAGCTTTTCCTTCCCATTGGCCTCAGCTAAACAATGCAATCACTTTCCAAAGGAATTTATAGCCCAAGCACCCCTTTGCTCTCACTTTAGGGAGATGCCAGATCACTCTGTCGAGTTTGCAGGTTATTGCATTGCATTACTGAGGCATTGAATCTGGGCTGAGACACTGCCACTTGCTGCAGCATGCACAGCCTCAGAGCTGCTGCCTCGCTGTCTGTGAGCACACAGGCTGTGGTGGCTCTGGAGCTGGGCTCTGTGTGCAAACACAGTGCAGACATCGTGTCAGGCTCCTCATTTTCAGCTTACACCACCTTCTTTCTCTAAAGGTTTATCGCTAAACTTGTTCCAGTTTATTCCTTCTTATCTAAGCCCACATGTCAAAACTGCCTGTGCAGTTTCAGGTGAGCTCTCATTGCAATTTTGCACAGAAAAAAATTAGTGATTGCTTGCCTCTAGTGCAGATGCCTCACTGAGCAATCACAGCTGCTTTTCCCATGTCTGTGTGCTGTTGAACACCCTTCTCCTACTACTGTCAGGAATATCCTGACCTTCCCTCCCTTAAGATGTTTTTAAGTGAAGACCTAGCACTTCGTACAAAAAGTTCTTGCCATTATTCCCTCTGCTTATGAGCTTCCACACTGTAGTAAGAAATTTAATAATCTTTTACCCCAACTGCTGTGTTAACCATTTCTTCCTATATTTTTATCCATTCTTTATCCATTCTTTTATCCATTTCTTCCTATATTTTTTTCTTCTGCATTGATGGGACCTTCCTCCTTCACGTCATCAGGAAATTTCATAAGCAATCTCCTGTACTTCATGCCAAGAATGTTTATTATGTTTAATAATGCATGACCCTGGCCTCTTTAGTAATAATAGCAGGCTATTTCTAGCCTCCTATCACCTCTTTTAATAGTTTCTTACCTCTTTAAAGAATCTCACAGGAATCCCCGTTTTCTATTCCTTGATAGAAAATGTCTTATGTGGCAACAACTAAATTTAATATTATGATTTAGCTCTGCTGCACTGACCATAACTTTTTAACAAAAAAACTATTTGATTTGAGAAAGATGCTGAGTTTCTCTATGCCATTTTCCCACCATTTCATTCATTTGACTATTCATTCCTTGAAGTTGTATATACTGTTGAGATCAACTGATGAACCTGAAATGTAGTGGATGATTTATTTTCCTTCTGCTATCTACAGGTGCCAAGTTTTTTTATTTTCCTCTTGTTATATATGAAAGTTGTTGTTCGGTTGTTTGGTTTTTTTTTTCTTTTCCTTTTGTTATATATGATAACACCAAACTTAATCTAAACATGATGTGATTCACACATGGTGTCATTCTTGGGACTTTCCTGTGCAGGGCCAGGTGTTGGACTTAGATGCTCCTTTTTTTGTCCCTTCCAACTCAAAATATTCTGTGATTCTGTGATTTTGCAAACTATTTCTTTTTCTCAAGTTTCTATTTTAAGGGAGTTTATAGCAGTATTGATCACACCCGTGGACATTTAGGAATAAAACTCAGGAAACAACCTATGTTGTTTATGGTCATTTTATCTTTATTACCATTCCATCTTTACTATGAAAATTATTTAAAAAGACAGGAAAAATATCCAGTTTTAGGGTCATGTGCTGGCCATGGTTTCTTTGGTCTCAGAAAAAAATGGAAAAATAAGGGTTGTGCTGAGTCCCCACTCCTTCCCAATCACCTTCCACTCATGCCCACAGGAGGATGTCCCAGCTGCCAAGAGCTGTGTGCCCTCCGCACCAGCAGCAGAATGAGGCAGGTTTTTCTCACACAGGGTGGGAGGTTTTTCCTTCCCGTAGCCCCTTTAAGTCTTCTTTGGCTTAGCCATGGTTTATAGTCACAAATTCTTTGGGATATAACTTGTTTGCAACAAATCCCTGCCAAAGTTCATAGAGTTAATTCAGGGCTCAGAATGAAAACTCACTTTGCGCTGCAATTTTATTGAACCCTGCAGTCAATAAATCTCCCCTCCCTCAAATGAGTGAGAGAGTGCAGCACAATGCCCATTTCTCACCACTGTTTTTCTTTGGTTTGATCTTTTAAGAGCAAAAGTTATTCTGCTTTTCCTATTTGGCCCCCGCAGGTTAAAAGGACAGATGAATTTGGGTGAAATAGTACAACTGTCACCTACTGGTTTCAAATGAGGGTCTGGGAAAGGATTGCTCAGAACTTCAGGTGGCAGATGACTTTTTTCTTCTCATACAGCAGATCAAAAAATATTTATTGGAAGAAAAAAAAAATGTTCTTTAAAAAAAAGTAATTCTTTTGATGTGATACTGTAGGCACTCCAAACTTCACCTTCTGTCCTCAAAAGTGCACTATTCATACCAATATCAAATGAATCAATCCCAGACTCTTATGGATGATTATTACTTCTGTATACAGAGCAATTAAATCTCATGGACATGACTCTTCTCATTTTCCATCTGTTCTGTGTCAACGAGCTGTACCAGTGACCTTTTCTGCAGCCATGGCCATTCTCTGTTTGTACTGCAATTTCCCCACTTGTGCACTGAAAATAATGACAACTTTCCTTCCAAGGGCATGGGAAGATATGACAGTGAATAATGTCCCATGGGCCTAATTCAAAGTCCACTGAAGTGGCTGAGGATCTTTTAGCTGAATTCAACATGCATTCCCTCAGCTGCTGTAAAGGCCACATCATTCTACTACACACCAGATCTCAGGGCTGGTGTAGCCCCACTCCTCAGGCAGCAAGTCATGTAGCAATCAACCCTAATTTCTGAAAAAAAAATTGTTAAATTATTTTTCATTAATTTTCCATTCCATAACTTTCAGCCCTTGGTAGATCCCCGGTAAAATTACTCCGTGCTTGTTGTCCGGAATGCTGTTCTGTGATTGCCCACCTGAATCATATGGCAAGGGTTTTAACCTGTTTGGTGAAATGACAAATGACTGAAAGATAAGCAATTGGGATATGTTTCCCTTTTATTATTTCCTCTCTTTTTTCTTTTTTCTCTCTCTCTTTTTTTTTTTTTTTTTTTTTTCCCAAATGATGAACTCCCTAAAATTTTTCAAGCTGGTGCAGATCTCTGGATAAATTTTAATTACATAGATCTTTGTGTCAAATGTCCAAACAAGACCTTTCTCTGTGGCCTTTCCTGGAACTTTCAGAATTAGGCAGTGCACCATGGGCTGAGTCTGTCCCAGTAGATTAGATGTTTCTGGTACTGTTCCCTGACAGTGATGCCAGCAGGGAGGGATGGAGCCAGTTCACACACACAGCACTTCTCACTGTCCAGAACTGAGTGGCTGTATGCAAAGTGCCAGCTGAGATTGGCTTCCTGCCCATGAAAACTTCCAGGCTATTCTGGGACCTGTCTGTGGGACTTAGAGTCAGGCCAGGTCACTGCCACGTAAGGTGAAACTTCTACAAAGAGTTTGAGAGACCGTTCTCTAGAATCTGGAAATACTCTTGGGCAATTAAAACCTCTGAGGCCAGCAGAATGCAGACTGAAAATGGTGCCTTTGGGTGAATAAACCATTTTACTTAAGATCAGAAAAGTGTGATGCATCCAAGAAGATCCAGGCATATAATTTGGTCACCTGACATCATCTTCAGCTATCTCTGTTTATAGCTAATGAAGAAAAGCATGTGCCTCCAGAGACTCGTCTGGGGAAATTGATGAGTTTTGCTGCCTTTATGTAGTTGTAAGTCATGAGCAGCTTGATCCATATGAGACGTGGAAAATCCTACTCTTCCTGTAATACATTAAAATATCTCTAATTCAAATTTTCTTTTTTATTTTCAAAAAACTATTTATTTTTAATTCCTGACTATATAAAATAAATTGTATTGTATTTGGAGAGAGCAAAAAGTGTACCTGAAATTACTTGAGTTTATACACAATGAAGACTTAAGTCTAAATCTCATGGAAAAGATGGGAAAAACTTGGTGTTTTGCCTGGGGAAGCAGTGAAATCTCCAGCACAGAAGGATTTTAAGAACAGACTTTGCAAACATGAGGCTGCTGATATTTTCCTGGGGCAAAGGAATGGACCAAGAGACCTACTGAGACTCTGATTATTTTATTATTTGGGGTCCATATAAGGTTTTACAGAGTAACTGTTGTTAAAACCTTATGACTGGAATTTCATGTCACCCTCCTGGAAAATAGGCAATTCAATAAAAGTAAAGATATTCAAATTAGAGTCTTCAATTTTGATGAATATATTCTTACCCCTATTTTGTCAATACACACAATGTCAATGATTATATTTGTGGATATTTTGTATGATATAACGCTTTTAAATAAAGTTGCTTGATAATTGTATGCCCTTCTCCAATGATTTTTATGTTAAGACCTAAAAGTAAAAGAAAGAAACATTTTATGCACTGGTAGTAACATATCAATTTATAGATAGTGAAACAGAGGCAATGAGAAGAAAAACATAAAGGACTATTTTGAAATACTTGTGAAGCCTGTAAAGCCATAGTTTTGCCCACGTTTTCAAGCACTAACAGTCAGTTTGCTATCAATAACCTGAGTCAGTATCGTGCTTGGGATACAAATTTTGCTGCCAATTTTGACAATGTACTGAGTCCTGTGTTCCATGAATATGCCTAAACCAAAATATTTGGACATCCAAACATAATTTTGGGAGAAGGAGGCCTGTGGTCGTGAAGAGTAGATACAGTTTGTATTTGCTGACATAAATTAAAACCACTCCAAAGAGAGTTACAAAAACTGTTCCTGGCCTTTGGGATTCAGCATCAAAGACTCAGAACAGTGACCCTGTTTATCTCACCTTTTAACCACAAGATGCACTACCTCTTTCTTCTGATGAATTCAGCCACCTCAGTAATGGCTCCCACCTTCTAATTTAATTTTTTTTTGCACTGCAATCTATTAAACCCATTATTTTCTACTGGAGTTGAATTCTTTTTNTTTTTTTTTTTTTTCCCTTTTTTTTTTTTTTTTTTTTTTGTGACTCCAGAGATGTAAGCAGAAGTGACCTTCAAGATGGGGAGTCTCTTTGGACTTAACACCTGCTCTACCAGTGGCCACCAGACCAACATTTAAGGTGTCCAGAATATATTTTGGTAGTGAGTTCAGTTTTAGTAGAAATTTAATCAATTTGCACCTGTTAAATATTTATCCAATTATGCAAGTGACAAGCGAAAAATGAATGAATTCCTTTTAACATAATATAAAATAGCACATAGCAGAAGGGAATTTTATCATTAAAGATATAATGAGATCATGAACACCTCCAAAGGGGTGAGTTAATCAAATAAGGCCATAATATGACAAGCAGCCTGTCAGAAGAAATTCTATTTGCTGCAGTACGCGAGTTGCATTTGAGTTAATAATTGAGTCGTGTAACCACCCTACCAACCTTGTTAGAGGATGTCACACTCAGCCTTGCTGATGAAGGAGTACAAAACTGGATGGTTTGAAAGGGGAATTCCCAGAGCTGATATTGACAGTGGGTGTAATTACAGGAACTGCTGACTCTGAGAGATACAGACCTTTTCCTCAGGTGTACACAGTGTGTACTGCCCCCCCTTCTCCAAAACAATAATGCCACAGGCATTAAGTGCATCTATACATACATACACTTGAAGAACCAGCTGTTTAGAGAGAGCAGTCTGAAGCATAGAGCTGAAGAGACTCAAGATATTTATTTTTCCTTTGAGAAGGAAGAATTTAAGGCCCATACCCTTAGCTGGTCTGAAATCTTGCAGCCCCACCGACAACAGCCAAGCTCCCGTGATTTACACAGCCTAATACTTTGTCTCACAGTATGCAACCTTTTTCCATTAATATTTACCTGCTGCTCCATAATGACTACAAAATGCCTGACAATAGCTAGACAGTGGGAGTTCCACGACTGCCACTTACTACACAAATCACAATCATGCCACTCGTACCTTGAGCTTCTTCCATTTATTTGTCATATCCATCTGGTGTCCCTCCCACACAGACACTGCCTCCAAGTGCAGTTATCCTGCACTGGGGATGAAAATAGGATTGCAAGAGCAATAGGCAAAAATTAGCATCTGATTTCTAATAGCAGCAACAGGATAACATAGAGGTTCCTTCCCTCCAGAAGCTCAAGGCACTTGGAATAATTTGCAAGTTATGTTTTGTACCAGAATAAATGTAAGGTACTAAGAGATGAAAGGATTAGCCTGTGATTGTACTATTGGCAGTTCTTCTTCCAGCTGTAAAATAATAAAAAAATAGGAATAATTTAATGTCATTATTAAGAATAACTTCACTACAGGAACAAAATATTACCAAATCTAAAGCTGTACAGAAGCTGTCATAATAAATCACGAATCCTGTCAAAAGTCATTGAAATTCATGTTTTGTGGACTTTCTGAAAAAGAAGCAAATAACTGCTGACACAGTTTGCCAGCTTTGGATAAGTTTGTCTTTTGAAAACTTCAAGAACTGAAGACACAGCTCATGTAGAAGGAACTGCTATAGATGAAATCTGAAAATAATGTTAACTTGTCTACAATGACCTGTGTTACTGAACATCATAGTATCTTGCTGGTCTTGTAATCTTCGTGTAAAAGAAGACATGACAGTGACACCTCTGAACCTTTTCCACCTGAAACACAGCTTCATCTGAAAACAATCATTTCCAGCAACTGGGATGTAACAATCATATAGATCTGAAATGCCTTGAAGAAGAAAATACTGTCAGAAAATACTATTTCTGGTGGGCAGAAATACACCAGTAACCATAACATAGACATATATATTATAAATATATATATATATATATAAAAGAAATCAATGTTCTATGTTGGATTTCAGATGATCCTTATACAAGACTGTCTTTACCACTTATCTTGTGATTCTACCATAAACCCATAACTCACTATTTCTTCCCCGTTTTACTGAGCCTTGCAACGTTTTATTTGTGAATCAATTTCCACCTGTCAGCTCAGAACAACTGTGCTTCGCTTCCACCGTGCTTTGTCTCTATCTATTCCTACTTCCTTCAGTACACAGAAAGCCTCTGTTTTATGAGTTACTGCTGTGCCTGCTGCTACGGGACACTCACCTTGGCTGAAGAAGCAGGCACAGTTTATTTCAAACACCAGAACATCCTGCTCTCCCCAAACAGCGGGCTGGAGTGCTGGCAGGACACTTAACAACGCTGTCCCCACAGGGGACCCAGCACCTGGGTCATAATTCAGCTGGAGCTGGCAGCTGCTCAGCGTTTCTGCTTCAACTCCCCCCTAATTTTGCATTGCGGCACTTTGCCGATTTTGTTTCACTGGTAAATACACATTAAACCAGCCAGGGGGAGGGGGCTGCTTAGCTGCCATGGGAAAATGGGTCTTTTGTATCCTTCAGGAGAAAGCACACAGCTTCAGAGAGGAATATTAAGTGGCACCCAGTACAATCAGGTAGCAGTTGAAATGATGGACATGAAGGAGAGGGCAATGCATTAAAATGCATCTCCTGTGTGTCTAAGCACTCAAAATTCTAAAGCACTGAACAAGCTTCTGCAAGATGAGACTGGAAAACATCACACAAAGAGGCAGCAGTTTCAGTCTCAGGAACTGGCTGAACTCTCCTTAGTTCAAGAATTCCCAGGTATAGGATATAGGTATGGAGCAATCCATACAGAAAAAAAAAAATGTATAGGAGATTATAAACTACAACAAAAAGTCTTTGTCTCCTAAAAGAGAATGTAAGGTGAGACCTCGGAACCCTCAGGCTGTGCAAGTTGTCCAGTACAGTTGTCCAGGCAGCTCAGGCTGTGATCTGGTCTTAGCTGAGCTCAGTTTAGGCCTCCAGATGTTGGTGTCTGTATGTGGGGTGGATTTCTGAGCTATTTTTACAGTCAGTGGAGTGACTATAAAAATCCCATTAGCATTCAGTGATCAAATTCAAAACCAGGCTGGGCGAGGCTTTGCAAAACCTGGTCTAGTGGAAGGCATCCCCGTCCATGGCAGATGGGACTAGGGGAGTTTCAAGGTCTGTTCCAGCTCAAGACATTCTAGGATTCCATGATTCTATGAATTTAGATGAGTAGCCAGTTTGTGACGGTGATTTGTGCCAGAGAACCATTCAACATGACCAGCCATCCTGGCATGTTCTCCACTGACTGTAAAGACAACTTCACCATCCAGCACAAAAGTAGCCACTTATATACAGACATTTAATTCTAGATATTTTAACCAAAATCTAGATCCTACAGACTGGGGTGAGGGTTTTTTGGCGTGAGGTTTCAGGGTTTGGGGTGGGGGTTTTGTTACATTTCAAAAACAGGATGAGTGTTACATGTGGACTCGTCCAGACTAAGGAGGCCCATTAGAAGAGATTTTGGAAATTATTCTGTTTTAGTCTGTTAATATGTCTGGGTGTTGCCCACAGGAAAATGGGCATAAAACACCACAGCACAGTCAGAAGCACCACATTTTATTCCTGAGGAGCAAGACCAACTCACTCGGGTCCTCTTGTCGAGCACCAGGTCAAGGAGAGTCACAGATCAAAAGAGGATGTCAAAGTAGGGTGCCAAATCCTATCAAGTCCTCATCAAATCCTCACCCATGCCACTTCTTCATGTGACTGGTGCAAGCACATCCCCTGCTTCAGTCCCAAGCCAAGCTTCCAGTTGCTAGTGAGGCTGCCTATGAACCTGCATATTCAGTCAGCATTCTGGCAGGGTACCACAGCACAGAGACACAGAAGGCTAAACAGCAGAGCTATAAATAAAGTGGGACCCTGCTTCCAAGAAATGCTAACACCTACACAGCTCATTATCTGTAATCTGACGGGGCCCTGAAAGACCAAATTTTCCCCTATTTGTCTTCAGACTGGGCAGGGAGAGAGAACAACTGGAAGTGAATCAAAAGGAGAAGAAATCCTCGTGAGCAAATAAAAATAATGCAAAAGAAATAGGCAGTGTTTCTTAGGGAGATTTAAATTAATTATCTTATGGTATAGCTGAAGAAGAGACAATGGTTATTTTTGGTGTGCTTCCTTTGCAGTCAGTATGTTCCAAACAAAGAATTTTGGTCACATTTTCTGCAAGTCCATATATTTTCAGAGCTCTGAGTTACTGCCTGAGCTTGAATTTATGAAATGCATGTTTTCAGATTGCTCCTGTATTTCAAATACTTTTTTGTTTGCTCATTTGTTTATTTCCTACCATGTATCAGCTTCTTCAGAACAACCTTTCCTCTTTGGAAAGAGATCTGGGGACAGTTCTTTGAGAATTGGGTGTGTATTACACCTTTAGCTGTAAGTGTTTTCACTTGATGGCCACGAAAGGTGTGGGACAGAGTGAAAAAGCTGCAATTGTTAATGTATTATTAATTTCTCCTTCCTGAGTTGGGACAGGTCATCTCTGTCATTTCAATAATGCTGATAACAGCAGAGAGAATTCTTCCCTTGTATTTAGAATTTGAAGAATCGCAATTGCAATTCTAGTCCAGATGCCATTGTGCTGCTTTGAAGAGCTGTGGTAGACAGGGCTGTTTTAACAGAACTAAAATTCTGTGGATATAATAGTGCCTGAACCACAAGTCTTCATTAGTATCTCTCATCTCACTCAATAACCAAATGTAGGGAAGGATCTAGCATAAAATCTTAACACTTATAAAATGGATTTTTCTTAAAAAAAAAAAAGAGATTGAATTCTAGAAAAGGGAAAGTTCAGATTTTTTTCTTGTTAATTTGGGATTCTCTCTTGAGAAGAAGAAACACAACACTTACCTTTAACAGAGTCAGGGAACATTAAGAAATGTACTCATTTAGCTGAAGCTACGTTCCCACAAAAATACTGGAATAAGCAACTCAAAATTTTGTAAACACCTAGAGGATAATAAGAGAAGAGCAACAGTCAATCTAAGTTCATCAAAACCAAATCATGTCAAACTAATCTGATTCCTAGTATGACAAGGTAACTGGCTTTGTTCATAAGGGAGAAGTAGGAAATGTCATATACTTTGACTTTAGCAAAGCTTTGACACTCTCTTACATGAAGGACTTAGAAAAAAAGTTTGAGAAACATTAACCAGGTGATCCTCCAGGGTGTGGGATTACACAGCTACTGCCAGAGCATCAGAATTAGATAACTACTCCCAGTCAGTACTGTGGGCTATTTAGGATTCTGTCTTTAATCTGACATCATTCACAGTTCCATAGATGGTTTGGATAGAAAGCATATTTGTTGCAGTCAAAGAGAGCACCAAGGTGAACATCTGCAAACACTGGGGAAGAGGAGTAGAATTCAAAACAATTGGAGAGAAGTGGAGAAAGAAGTCTAGTGCTGTTCAGGAAGGTCAAATGTAAAGTGAATCTCTTGGAAATGCAGACCCACACACACCAAAGGGGATTTCTGAGCTGGCTGAGGTGTGGCAGAATGACATCTGAGTAATATTAGAGCAAGACACACAAAAATCACAGATGAACTTATCACAGAGTCACAGAATGGTTTGGGTTGCAAGGGACCACCTTGTTCAACCCCCCTGGCCTGGGACACCTTGCACTGGGCCTGATTGCTCCAAGCCCTGTCCAGCCTTCCAGGGATGGGGAATCCACAGCTTCTCTGGGAAGGGCCTCACCACGCTCACAGTGAAGGATCTCATCCTAAAACCTTATCTAAACCTCATTCTGACAGTTTAAAGATGTTCCCCCTTGTCCTGTCACTTCATGCTGTTGTCCAAAGTCCTTCTCCAGCTCTCTTGGAGCTGATTTAGGCATTAAGATGCCTAAGGTCTCCCAAAACTTTTTCTTCTCCTGGATGAACAACCACAACCCTCTCAGTCTCAATGTGAGTCAAAAACCCTGTGCTGGTGCATACAAGGCACAGTAATTTAGAAGGATGGGGACAATTTGTAAAGGATCCTCAATAGAGAATTAGACTGATTTGGTCAGGTGCAGAAAATGTGACCTAAGAGATAGGTATATAAAAAAAAATTAAGATACTTGAATCCAGTGAAATGAAAAATTGGGAGAAAATGTGGAAGCAGTCTTCAATGGTAAAAGGAAGCTTGGGAAAAGAAATAAACTCTTTTCTCTGTCTGCTATTGTAAGGCCAAGAAGTAATAAAGCAGAAAAGATTAAAATCCAGCATCAGGAAATGCTTTCATCACTCAAGATTTTTAGGAAAAATTGAACCAGCCTTTGTCACAAGTGACATAACTGACCCTGTCTTTAGGAAAGAAGATGGACTACATGACCTCTTGGTATCCCTTCTAGTCCCATTTTAATTGATTTCTACAAGAAAAAAAAAAAAAAAAAAAAAAACCCAAAAAAACAAAC
>VXAC01000680.1:233084-243931 GCA_013399225.1 Rhipidura dahli | reverse complement strand
GAAAGTGGAGCACTGTTGGAAGAGCAAATTAATCTGGATTTATCTCCAGAGAGGAGGAATTAATCTCATTTGTATCCTGATCACTGTGCACTGTGCCTAGCTGGGATAAATATTTTTAAAATATAGACATCAGCTTTTGCTGTGTGACTGAAATGCATATTTGCCACAGCAGTACTCAGCTGATGTCAGCCAGGCATCCACAGACCAGCCCTGACCACCTGGTTCTGGTTCAGATCCACAGCCCTGGGCTCTGCTGGACTGTGGTTTGGCTTTGGATTTAAATTTGTGTGTGAAAAGAGAGCTTTGGCAAGATTAACCATTACTGTATTGCTTTCCAAGCTGATTATTATCCACCCAAGCCCTCACTGGAGTAGGTGCAGTGACATCATGGATCTATATATATGATATCCATGTGATTCTCTTTGGCTGAGGGATTGTGTTTCAAGCACAAAGAACCGGCACTGTAAAATTCTCTGTTTATAGCTGCAAATAGGGGGTGTTAAGCACCACAAACCCCAGAGAGCTAAAGGGCACTGGTGGCAAAAGGGCAAACAGGACACTCAGGTCAGGGTCACTGGGTCACATTGTCAGAAGAGGGATTTTAAAAGTGGGGAAGTCTAACGGATTATAAAATGGGGTTTGCTGACTGAAAATTCAGAGGATAATACCTGTAATAGAAGAATCTGAAACACACATCAGATCCAGGAGGATCTTTTTCCAAGTCTATCCTACTATGGAGCTTCTTACTCTGTTTTTCTGCTTTCTTCATTGAATTTCTTCTTTAGTCTTTTACTTTGTTCCTGTTACTTGCTCTTGCAATATTTTTAGCTTACTGGTTGCCTAGACAATAAAAATTGTATTGAAAAATTGTTACTCCATTTTACATAATGGAACCAGAGCAGCAGACTATTAAGTCCCCCTGATTTTTAAGAATTACATTGGCAATTTACAGTAAAAGCCTAAAATAACACCCAGCTTTCCTGAAGCCAAATTCAGGTCTTTAACCACAATGCTTTGCAACCCAACAGGGATTTTTATTCATCTTTAATGAGATGTTGTATTAACTTTAACAAATATTACAGTTAAATTCCAGTCAAGCACACAGAAACAAAGCAAACATTAGGTCACTCTTAACAGCCTGAGGATGGTGTCTGAGATAAAAGGAGCTCTGCAATGAGTTTGAGGACATATAAAGCTCTGGAACACCAGCTCTGAGCATGACTCTGTATCTGAGAGACTGCAGGTCATCCTAGGGTGTAAAGCAAGGGGAACAAATTGTCTCATTAATGTTAGGACACAAAAGCAATGCCATTCCCATAAAGGCAATGCCATTCCCATGTAACCTTTCCAAACATCATTAGTGCCACCTCTATCAGTGCGGGATACTGTGTCCAGTCCTGCATGTACATAACATGTACAGAACTTTTCAACAAAAGGATGGAAACACAGAGAGAAGGGCAAGGTGATCGTGAAGTTGGGGAGTGGAGGAAAAGCCTCTTGGTGAGAGTGAGGAAAATTGCCTTCTCAGTGTTACCCAAGAAAAGGTTAAAGTTTGATTTGATCAATCTGAAAGGATCTGCAAAAGAGAAGATAACTGACAGTTAGCTCTTTAATCTAAGAAAGGGGAAACATAATGAGTTTCAAAGGTTCATGGTAGAAGATAAATTCAAACCACAAATTGCTTCACTTCTTTAACACTGAAAGTTATAAACCCCTGGAACATTTTGTCATAGAGCATGATGGATTCACTTTTGCTTGAAGCCTTAAATCAAGACTAAATACTTTTCTAAATAGATACCTAGCAGCTTAACCAGATGTTATATACCTCAGAAAGTAATAACAAGGTGAAATTGCTTTTGTGTGTGCTGTGCAGGAATTCACACTCTGCCCTCACAGTGGTTTGCTGTGGTTTTATATCAGTGTTATAACTGTGCTGTGGTGAGCACCAACACCTGCAGCCAGATACCCTGCTTAGATCTCGTGGCAGATGCAGTTTCAGGCATGAGACCAGAGCAGGCATGTTTGGAAATCATATAAACAGGCACAGCCCACATACCTAAACATCAGTCCATGGGATGAGCAGGGGAGGATTACAGATCCCTTGGGAGGCACTATGACAAGAAACCAGTTGCCAGAACATTTATCAATCCTGTAATTTGGTCCCTTCTCATGCTTAAGGGACAGCTGAGAAACAGAACAGTGTAGCATAGTATAGCAGTTTATGCAGGCAGAGTAATCCTCTGAGTTCCTGCTGCTGGATTGCAAAGAAGGGGGAGCCAGGGGCTCAGCAAACTCTGGGGGTTACCTACCTGCCTGTATCTTATCTGATCAGGTCACACCACATGTACACACCATGGAATAGAATCACAGAATGGTTTGGGTTGGAAGGGAGTTAAAGCCCATCCCCTGCCACGGGCAGGGACACCTATTCCACTATCCCAGGTTGCTCCATCCAACCTTACCTTGAACACTTCCAGGGATGGGACATCCACAACTTCTCTGGGCAACTTCTGCAAGTCTCTGACCAGTTGAGATCAATTCTGTAAAATTAAGGACTTAGCACCAAGATGCTCAATTTCAATACTACCTTGTGTTATAAACTTGAGATTTAAGATTACAGGCCCTTTTCTCACACAGAGACTTGTTTGTTTAACAATAATTGTAAAAAGGCTGTTTTCTCCTGTTAAATAGCAGCACCTAGGGCTCCTGCATTTCAGTGAAAGGTTGATGAGTATTTCTCTCTCCATCTTAATTAAATTTGAATTCCAATTACGAGATGGCAGATACTCCATTTCTTGTTCTGGCTGAGATCTCTCATGTTGTTTACATCCCACCTTTGGAGAGGTTGTTACGCCTGCTAATTTCTTCCTGGGAAAGACATAAATAGTGTGCACATTCAGGGTATTCTTTCTGAGTTTGCATTATCTGTGTGGATATTGATATAAATGTAGAGAGTGCATTACCAGTGCACTAAGGTCTGAACTGGGATTTTATTTCACAGAGGATTTATGAATGTCTCCTGTGCTGCACTGAATGTCATTACCAAACGTCTTGTGGATAAGAACTGGCCAGAATTTATTTTTTTTTTTTGTTAATGTGTTTCTCTTGAACTAGAATGAATTGGTTAAAATCAGTGTGTCTGTGGGATGTGGGTATCTGTGTGGAGGGAGGTAGGTACATTTATCTTCCCAACTCACATATCCTCAGGAAGGCTTCCTGGTTCTTGCAGGAACTGTTCCAGCAGTGACTGTCAGTGGTCCTAGACAGCTTCAGTCTCTCCCCTTGTTCACTTCCAGACATATCTCATAGGAGCATATTCTGCTGAAGAATATAGTGTGTTTCAAAATATTTCTTAAGAGTGAAATGTTTTGCCTCTGCGGCTAAAGATAAGGGTGAGAAGCACAGGATATCACCAAAATAGTTCCAACCACTGCACTATCACTGTTTCTCCCAAGTGTATTTGATCCCAGTTCCCACTTGGTCAGAGTCTGGAGGAAGCAGCATTTCTAATAGTTGGAAAATCTCTACAAACTCATTGTTTAACTGTGAAAAAAAACAACTTACTTTCCCTTCCTGTCATCACTCAGGGCCTTTCAGCCTGTGCTGGTCTGTGGTGGTTTTTCTCTCCCAGTAAATTCTCCAGCTGCTATTTGGTTACTGTGAGTTTTTTCTGCAGAGGTCCATTTCCTCATTTTAGCATCATATTTGGCAGTCCTGTTTGCAATTCATTTTCTTAGGTCCTTTTTCTTATGGGCTCTTTCTCTCCTGCATGAAATGATAACTTTGCAAGTCCTGGGAAGTCACAGCAGACAGTTCTTCCAATTTCTTTAAAACATCCCTCCTAATGAAACCTCTCAATCCTTGGTAATATTTTGGCCCTTTCTCTGACTACCTTTCAAAGATATCAACGCCTTTAGAAAAGTCCAGAGGAAACCACTTTTGTTTTCTAAAAAGGACATCTCTTTCTGTCTCTCAAACACACCAATATCCATTCCATCTGTTCCTATAAGTTCTTGTTCTGCAAGCTTCTGCCATCCAACAAAGCATACATTGTTCTTGGCTCCCTCTTCCATAAATAAAAGAAGGCTTTTTGCAAATATAATATGTTTTTCTGGGCTAGCAGTTATAAAAAAATGTACAGGATCTCTTAGTAAATAAATAGACTAAATAAACACTGAGGGGGAAAAAAAAAGAGTTTATGCATTCTTATTGGTCTTCTCCCTAGCTTGCATTTTTGTGCTTCACTTCTTTTTATTCTTCTTACTGTTAAATAAGCGAGCTGAGTCTATCTAATCACTCTTCTTTATGAAGTTGAGGGGTTTTTTTGGTTTGATTTGGTTTTCTCCATGCTTGTTATCATTCTGGTTTAAGGAGACAGAATCCCAGCCCCAAGGCAAATTTCCTCTCCTCAGCCTGTGTCATGGATGGAGTGAAGCACTTCACCCGTTGCAAGACAAGCAGCAATATGTTTATTGATACCAACCAGAAAATTAGCACAGTTTGAGAGAAAACACAGCAGTGTTTTAAAAGGATTCAGTGGCAAGGCAAACTTGGTTATTTACTGCATGGAGGACAAGGGCTGACAGAAGCACCAGGGGGACAATTTGATTGAGCCACGAGGCTCAGAAAGGATCCCCTGCTCTTCTACACACCTTCCCAGGCAGGTCTGGGTGCAGCTCAATCCACTCCTACTCCCAGGCTTGGGCAGTGATTTATATCTAACTGTTTCTACATGCATAATCAACTCTAGCTGCAATTTCAAAGTTTACCTCGCTGTTGATCACTTACCAAAGGATCTCATGGAACAGAGTGAGGAGTCACAGAATGTACTGGACAGGGAGGGATCCACAAGCGCCACCAAGTTTAATGCATGTGGAAACCCCAACATGCCCAAGAGTGCTGTCCTCAAACCCAGCTGCAGCGAGGAGTCTCCCACCCTGGAGGAGGAACCTTTGGAGATGTCCCCACTCAGTGGGATACCCTGTGGTGACACTTTATGGACTACAGTTGCATTTTCATACCCGCAAAGCACCTGGGTCACCATTCCCCAAAGTCCACAGTGAGCTGGGTGCAGCCCCCACAGCCCCCAAGGCTGGCTGTGGCTCCAGGCAGGGCACACTGCCACAGCATGGCTTGCAGATTTTGCACACAAACCATCTGCAGCAAATATTTAGTTAGCCTAAAATGATAACTGAAGTATCTCGAAGGTTAATGAGATGTGCAGTGTGTTTTATGTGACTTTGTGCCATTTGATTTATTTATTAGGAAATATAATTTTAAAGGCTTTTAGAAGTCACAATATCTTTCCTCATGAAGGCAAACCTTCATTTTCCAGAGGTGCATTCTTTTTATTATCTTTATAGCAGTTTAATTGGCAAAACAACAGCACCAGAAAAAGAATGAATGAAATGCCCTCCCCTGGCTTTTTTTTTTCTCCATTACTGATTTTTGCTTTCATTTTTCTTCTTCGTTTATTGACCTTTAGAATCCAATTGCTACAGTGTTTTGTTTTAAATCTGGTAAAGATCATGTATTTGGGTGAAGAAACAAAAGTTATATACCACATCCCATAAAATGGTCTATAGTCTCTGAAAATGGTACTAACCTTATAAATCTATTTCAGTTTATCACACTGGATTCAGTAGCCTCTAATCATTGCCTTAAATATATTAATATCCTTCTTTGCCACATCCATTATCCCCTGGTTTGGTAGCAGGGGAAAGCTATTCCATTGCTCTCTCGCACCTAGACATTTTTTAAATGTTAAATGTTAATGTTATGCAATGTTTTGAACAAACAGCCTGGACTAAATGGCTCGGTGGAGCAAATCTCCCAGAGTCTGCAAACGCTGCTGTGCCACTGCTGTGAGACACCAGCAGTCCTGGCAATGAATCCCTCCTGTCCCTCTGGGGGGTTTAACCCCAGCTGACAGCTCAGCCCCACACACCCCTCGCCCATTCCCCCTCCACGGCTGAGGGAGAGAATCAGAACAGTGAAAATGAGAAAGCTCATGGGCTGAGATAAAGGACAGGTGAGACTAAAGCAGAATGTGCAAAGCAAAACCAGAAATTCATCCACCCCTCTCCAGCACAGGCAGGAACTTGAGTATCTCCAGGATAGCAGGGCCCACCACGTGTCATGGTGACTTGGGAACATAAATGCCATCATTCCAAATGTTCCCCCTGCCTAACCATGCTGTCACATGGTCTGGAACATCCCTTTGGCCACTTGGGGTCACCTGTCCCACCTGGGTCCCCTCCCAGCTCCTTGTGCAACCCCAGCCCTGTTGCTGGTGGGATGGGGTGAGGATCAAAAGAGTCCTTGGCTCTGTGTATGCCCTGCTGAGGAATTACAAAAACATCTCTGTATTACCAACACTCTGTTTCCAGCACAAATCCACAGCACAGCCCCACACCAGCTACTCTGGAGAAATGAATTCAGCCCTGAAAGAACACACACATTTTGCTACTCTTCTGCTCCTGGTGGATGCAGCAGCCTTCTGTTTGTTGAACAAGGTAACTGTCTGAGCTAGGACATTTTCCACCACTGTAAGGGACAGTAGCCCCTAAAAAATAAACAAATTGAAACAGAGGAAGAGAGGGATGGTGAGCGGGAATAATCATATTAGAATATCTAAGGGGCACTGTGCAGGAAAGGCAACACCTGCCAAAAATAGGGGATTCTGACATTTGTCTTTTTTGGCCAGGAGTATGTGTTTATTCCAGTAAAAACATGATTATAACAATGTAACACAAGGATTTTGCTTTGCTCATATTAAAGGAAAAAATAAATAAAAAGAAGAAAACAAAGAAAACAGAACCAGAGCTTTGTAAGCTACATAAGGGCCAGCATGGTGTGGAATAGGAGGTACAAAAATCAGCCATGGCTTTACCTGAAGGGACAGACTGTGCAGAAATTCGCTGTTTCACCCAGGGGAATTGCTGATTCCTTGCTTCCCCTGTATATTCAGGAGGGAAAGGAGTTTTATCTTTGATTTTAATCAACACTTTCCTCAACGTGTTTAGTGGGTGAAGGTGTTGATGCTTCTGGCTGCACTTTTCTGTGCATTGATATTGAGAAAAGTGAGCTCAGGATCCAATTTCAGCAGAAAGTCGGTAGGGACTGAGCAAACAACTCCCCTGAACACCCTCCACTGCTATTTCCTCCTCACTGCTCTTTAACCAGAGAATATCTGTGCACTCATAAATAAATACATGCAAAACATCTAGATTTGTATTCTCTGATTCCCCAGGAAAAAAGAGTCAGATTTTGAAAAATAACACATGCCATGAACTTAAGTCCAATTTAGCACAGCTAAAGGGCTGCACTTGTTTAAAATGATCAACTTTTAGTGCAGGAACATTCAAGGTCACTGCAAACTCAGCCACTTTTCCATTTTACGATGTAGATTAAGTGTTTTGCATCTCAACTTGTATAGTAAATAAAAAATACTGTAGTTAAATATATGACTCTCATCTTTAGAGCTGAAGGTCATGTAGGACTTGGAACTGAATACAGAGGAGGTGGAATCCTGTTTTGCACAGCACTGGGACAAAATTAGGGATTCATCTTTAATGTTCCCTTGTTCGTGCTTGGTGTATTTATTTCCCAGTTTCCCTAGGCTTTGATAATTTCTTCTGATACTGAATACTTAGAAAGAGACTTTGTTTCATGCTTTTGACTCTTTCAGGTTTCAGTGTCAGAAAATTAAAATATAAAGCATTATGCAGTTAAGCAAGCTGTGTTATTGCCTGAGAGCACTTTCCTCGGAAATAAAAAGGAAGCACAAAGGCTCAAATAAATGCTTAAATTTCACTTTACAGCAGCAAGAAGGACTTTATAATATATTAAGTGATCTGTGCTGTTAATACTGAGAAAAGAAAGCTAGGTTTTGAATGTAATTATTCATTTACTGGGTACTATGATAATTTTTGAACAGAAAAAGGCAATGCATTTGATTTTATTAACAGTAAAATTAGCATTACTTTTTTTGTGTGTCTGTGTAAAGTTCTCAGATAATTTTTACAAACACTGAGAATTCAGCTGTGCCATTAAATAACAGTACTAATTAGTAGTCTGTTAAATTAAGTCTTGGTGGGAAGCCCAGGATGAGGTGTACTTCAGAAAGATCCTCCACTTCCTGAAAGACGTCTTTTAAATCCCCCCAGAGACGGGGACTCCACCTCTGCCCCGGGCAGCCTGTGCCAAGGCTTGACAACCCTTTCAGTAACGAATTTTTTTCCCTGATACTCAGTCTAAATCTGTCCTGCTGCAACTCGAAACCATTTCCTTGCGCCCTGTTGCTTGTTTCTAAAGAGGAGTCCTGGAAAGGCACAGGGAGAGAGGGAAGCAAGGGGGGAGAGCTGTGGTTACACAAGAAGCAAGTATATACAGTCTCCAGACTGTAAAGTGATCTATTTAGTTTGTGTCACTTCCCATTCTCATTATGTTCTTTGTCAAGAGAATGGATTTATGTGCTGCCATTTTCTGCACTCATTATGGTGTTTGTCAAGTTAATGAATAGTCTGAGGATTTGAATTTCCAATACTAAGAAGTGAATTATGGCTTGGGAATTAAAATAACTCTTCCTCTTGGCCAGGTTCTGCATCCCAAACCAAGGGACTTTTGCCATTTTTCTTGATACTAAGAGTATCAATAGGACAAGTTGCAGTGAATAGTCCTGAGCAGGTCAGAAAGCAGAAGCTCGCATTTCTGTCAAGTACCAGGCTTTAAACTTTCAGCATCTCATTTTTACAGCAAAACCAGGATGGAAAATGGGATAAAATTAACTGGTAACACTTTATTATAAGTGACAAATAGTTATTAATTTTTTGATATTCCTTACAAGAACATTAATCATGGCAAGGTCTTTTGGACTTAGTGTGATTGTTAATATGTGATTCCAGTGGAATTCTGGTGTAATTTAGCATTAATTAATGTCCACTTACTGCAAAGTGCTACCCTATTAATCTATTTTCTGTGACTAAGGAAGGGAAGGAAATAAAATAGAGTTAATGAGATCCCAGTGTTTCAGTCCCGCAGGCTGCACTGACCTAGATTGCATCATACACAAGAAGTAAAAAAAAAAAAAAAAAGTTTCATATTCTTCCTGGTGTCAGAGGTCAAGACCAAGCTAATAAAGAGAATACCAAGGGAAAAGCAGAGACAAGGCACAGAGGCTTTTGTTTTCTGAAGGAATGGCTTGCACAGAACTTGGATGTGCTGGAAAAAAATCTCAAATGATCCCAATGATTTTTTTTTTTTTCCTGCATAATGCACGGAAGCACAGTTAGCAGGGAGCTAGAGAAGTCTCCTGAAAAGACCGTGGTCTTTCAACAGCAGCAGCAGGGCTGTCAGTGAGACAGTAACAGCTGCAGCTCATGTGCAGGGCCAGGCACAAACACAGCAACCCACAGCTGCTGGCACCAGCTATGCATGGTACAAGACAAAATAGAAGTTATTGTGTTTGCCTCTCAGAAAATTGAGGAGAAAGAGAAAGACAAATTAAGGTTTTGAAAATCTTTCAAAAGTTCTTTGAGATTTATCAGGGCAGAATCACGTAAGGGTTTTTTTTCTGCATTCCTTGGGGGTACTCCAAAGCCAAACTGCCCATCTCTTTTGGAGGAAGCCTTGAAAAACATTCTAGTTTTCCACCTATTGCCTGCTGAATGAACAGCCATGGCCTGCTTAAATTAAATAATACTTGAGACAGCTGAAAAAAAAGTATGACAAACCCCAGCCTAGCTCCACTAAGGCATGCCCCTCCTGTTTGTTTAGCCTTTGGCTGCATATTTCAATGGTCCTTTTCCTCCCCTTCTGTCTCTCAGCAGAGGAGGGAACACCTGTGTGTCACAGTGCCACCAAAGCAGCTGGAAGAGGTGTTTGTTTTCTGCTGCAGGGGAGCAGAGGCCAAAAGCCAGGTCTTCAACAGATGAATTACTCCTTCTTCTTGGGAAAACAAAACAAAATCAAGTCTCCATAGAAAGTCACGTGGGAAATGCCAACACCCTGAGTGCCATTTCCACATACACCTGCCCATTTTGGGCTATTATTACTTCTTGTATATACATTAGCATATATTACCTAGAACTGTTATTATTACACCCTGTTCCTTAAGACACCTCATCTATTAAACCAAAATAAACAATTTCTTTAGGCCTTTCCTAACAAAATAACACAGAACGCATTAAAAGTATGCATCATAATTCTGGGCTTTGGAGCTTTTTTCTTTGTGTTTGGTAATTCAGCTGTCTTGCCTGAGCTTCCTTTCTTCATTTTTTTTTCTTGACAATTAATCTTATTTTCTTTCACCAATTACTGATCTCCATGGGAGAGAAGATTAAAATAAATTAAAAAAAAAAAAAAAGGTCAGAATTAAAACTGAGATCTGGTTACTGAAAAAAGGAGGAACTGACACAATTTTAAGCACAAGCTGAGATGCTCCGGTCATGGGACTGTAAAGACCTCTACTTGCTGCCACCAGTTTGGTGAGCTGCTGTTTTAACAGTGTGAAGTTTTTCACAAGGGATTTCTTTTCATCTTCCTGGCCAGACACTGAATTTTGTCTGTTTCTGCCAAAGTGTGTTTGTGTGGTCACTTCTGCTGCCCACCCACTCAACACCCTCTTCTCCTTTGGTTCCAGCAAGGGTCTAGAGGCCCTTGGTTCTCCTCACCATTCCAGATGAGATCCTTTTTCCTGGTGTAGTGGTTTTATGGTCAATTTATGCACTGTTCCCAGATTTCTTTTCTGTGAGATAAACCATTAGGAGACAGCAAAGCAGGCACACAACTTATATGCTATGATAAAGTTTATTAACAGACCTAAAAGAAAAGAAAGGGAAAAAAAA
>VXAC01000680.1:221725-232835 GCA_013399225.1 Rhipidura dahli | reverse complement strand
CGTGCAGTGTGTGCTGGCTGCTGCGAACTGCAGGCTCCGTCAGTGCCCCGCTGTCCCGGGAGGGGAAAAACCCCGTCCCGGAGAGGCCGCGCCGGAGGAGCCTGAGGGCCGCCCCCCCCAGAGCCCCAGCAGAGTCCGGGCTGTGCCTCGGGAAGGGACAAAGGCAGGGCCGGCAGGGCCGCCCGGCCCGGCGGGGCCCCGGTGGGACCGTGGCTGCCGCCACCACCCCTGGGCCGGATAAAAGTCCCCCAGTCCCGCCTTCCGCAGGATTTTTTTATTGGAAACATTGAGAGAAACGCGATTCGACCAGGCAAGTGTCTGTCATGTCGGGGTTAGCCCACAACACCTGGCCATCCAAACACCATCTGCATTTGCCTGCATTGCTGAGGAGCCCTGGGAGGGGGAAGCTAGTGACTGGATTAGACCCAAGGAGAATAGTTACGACACGGAAAGAAATGAAAGATTATTTATTAATTCTAATCTCTTTAAACATTTATTCTTTTTAATTCAGACCGAACGTCTGGATTTTTTTTGTCCTTGAGATGACAGTGGCAGTTGCACTCCTGAGATATGATCCACCTGACTGCAGGATTGTTATCAGAGCTAAAACTTATTAAATAAGCCAATTCCAAGTAGATTAAGAGAAGAGAAACACAACACCATCACAGGGCTTCTGGATAATCTGCCAGCACTGGTATCTTGTCTTTGAGAGATGGCACAGATGATAAAAAGGGGGAAGAAAATACGTGACAGCTTCTTCACATATTCTCCAGTGCATTAGGAATCCATCATTCCTAAACAATCCCTATTTCTGGGAATGTGCCAACACAAGGCACCTCAGATTAGGAAGATGCTGTGACACTTCAGCAGTGTAGGTTCTTGTTTAGTGAGGGACCATAGGATCTCTCTGCTTTCTGGATAAAATTCTTGAAAGCTGCCTGTGCAGTGAAAATCAGAATGAGTTTAAAAATAAATTACATGGAAAGAGAGCAGAATGTGCAGCCAGCCAGGGCAGGGCGTCCCAGATCTTCAGCCCATAAGTTCCACCAAGCAATACAAGAAGCACTCAGGATGTGTTGGACTTGTTGACAGGCACTGGGAAAGTTATTTCTTCATTTTCAAAAGTATAAAGTTTAAAGAGACACAGCATGTGCAAAAGAAGGTCATATGAAGCTCCATCAGAGAAGTCAGATTTTTGTCAAGCTCTCCCCATGTTTATCATTTGTTTGGGAGTACCTTTTGTTTTGTTGGGTTTTAATTTGTTTAGTGATCGGTTAGGATTTTTGGGTGGGTATATTTTTAGCACCTATAGGGTCCTAGATACACATAAATTAGGAGGATATTTCTCTGTTTGTATAATCAGGCATATGTAATTCATACCTTATTAATTAAGAAAAAATGAAATAATTACAAGAATTAAACCAGTCAATTCTTTTTCTGTTGGTTTCCAAGATTTATTTGTGGTTTCACTCTGAAAACCCTCTAAAAGATAAATCCAGGGCTCAAAAACCAGCAGAAACCAGTGCATACTTTGAAGGTGGCTACATTACAGGAAGAGTTTTTACTTTATATGAATATAATATTATGTTAATCCAAACTCCAAGGCTCTTTCATCACTCAAGGTTCCCATTGTCAACTGATGTTCCCCGGATAAAATGCGGAGCATTATTTATTACCTTATAAAGCAATTCAATAAAATAATAATATTAAAAAAATAAAATAATATGAATGGAGCCAGGACTGAATTAACTTTTCAACCTCTGACAAAATCATGTTACTATTTACTTGAAGTGCTTTATGCTTCTACAGTGCCTTGCATTTGTCAGTGGGTGCAGACTCTATAATGATATCATCATTATATTTAGACGGGTGACTGGGTTTAAAACATTTTTTCTTTTCCTTTGCCAGAGATGGAGATAGTATGCTTGGTTATGGATATCTATCACTCTAATTCTACCATCACATCATCTTACTGCACTTCATTCCCTCCAGACATGTGTTTTCTCAGCAGATGAAAGCTTTGATTTTACACAGCCACGAACCTGACTCTGCCGCACCAGATCTTATTTATTTATATGCCCCAACTCCTACACCACAGCTAAAAAGCTTCAAACTTTAAAACACTTGCCCTTTTAGCAACCCTGGCAAGGTAAGGAATGATATTTTTTTCTTCAAACACAGGGGAAGTGGTGGCCCTGAGAGATAAGTGACTTTTCTCTGAGAAAGCCTGCAACAAAGCAGAGACAAGAAGGAGAATTTTTCAGATAATCATAATAATCACAAGAAGTCCTGGTATTCACTGTGCAATCATAAAGTGACAGATTAGGGATATTTGTTTGTTTCCTCCACTAAAATAACCTTCCATCTTACAGATAATACTGCATATTATTCCTAAATATTTATTGTTTTCTGTTTTTTAGAATAGGAAATGCAACAGAGATCTTCTTTTAAATCAAGTCAGAAAAGTCATGATTTTGAATTATCCTTTCTTAAACTAGCCTGCTAATGCAATAAAGTGATGCTTCAGAGAGAAAGTTATCAATCCCGTGGTTCTGAGATTACTGCATATTAAAATTCCATTTTCCAGACCTTTACAAAAATATTGGTGTTAATTAGGTAATAAGCTGATAATATTCATTATGGTATATGGCATATGACTTATTTTCCTCGGCTTCCAAGAACATTCTGTAAAGAAAGAGATCTAAAATACAGTTTGAGATGATGGAAAAAAAAATTCTTTCCCTCTTTCTCTTTTCTTGTCACTCTCCTTGAAACACCTTTAGGCTGAAGTTAAATTTGAAAGGAATGATCTAAATTAATATTCTTCTTCCCAAGAGCCATTCCAGAACAAAATAAGAGAGACAAACAAACAAATAAAGTAACACAAATCATACCACACCTTAATACAAATATAAAATCTATTAAAAGATCCAATTCTGACATTACTGATGTCACTTCTTTTTGACATGAATTGAAAATATGGCCACAGCAGGTCTGAACTAATTGGAAATCATAGCATAACATTTAATATATGGAAAGAATTGGACCACTGCTGCCAGGATTATTTGGAATTGCAGTGTCTCCCCCACGAGAGAGGTCCATAACTCTCCAGCATCAGCCCCTGACTTCTCATCATCCTCTCTGTAGCATTACAAGTTTCTTCAGCTTTAATTTTGAGCCATAAACTTTCTAAACTCCATTTTGTGTCCAACAACATTTTTCTCCTTTTCTTCCCCCCCACTGAGGAACTTTCTGTAATCCTCTTGTTCCAGTAGCTAGAGAGTCTCCTCAGTTGTCACACTTATATATTTATTCATCTCTCATTCATTTTGCCCATTAAGTCTTGGGCAAAAAACTCTTCCTCCAGTTGATTACAGCTCTTCCTTTCTCGATGTTCGGCCACACAGGGTAATATTAATAAAAATTGTATTGTGGGGCTGAAGAGTATAAGTGGGTTTTTTGTTGTTCTCATGTTGGATTTCTTCCCCCATTTGTGTTTTAAGCACTTAGCCTAACCTTTACCTCGTGTAATAATATTGCCTCTTCTCCACCTCCGACAAAAACAGTTTGTGTCACTCATCCTGAAAGATCATTCCCTTTTTGATTATGTTACTGTATGCCTGGTCCACAACCATTCTTTGATGGTCTAAAACAGCCAGGACTGAATTTTTCCTGGCACAGATCCTTGAGTTCTCAGCAGAAACTCTGATTATTCATCCCCTTGCAGCTCCCAGGTATGCTCTGTTTTTCTCTCCCATCATTTGTTACAGATTTATTTCATCTTTCTCCATTACAGATGGCCAATCTCCACATAACTCCCATTGAGATGTCTCAGTGCCTTGTACAATATCGTTACTATTTCTCTATCTCTGCTTGCACTGACAGATCATACTGGCATTTTTCATGGTCCCTCCACATTGATGCCTAATAATCTTCCCCTTCAGCCTCCCTGGTTGTCTCCAGCTGAATCACCAGGTTGGGGCAGAAACCTTTGTAATGAATTTCCTGCAGCACATCAGCATTACAACCACATCTTCATCCAGTCTGTGCTCCCTTGCACTGTGGCTTTTCTGTAGATTGTTTCCAACAATCTTAATTCCTAAATCAAGAAAATTCAATATGTAGGTTTTTTGGTTTTTGGTTTGTTTTTGTTTTTTTTTAATTATATACATCCATGAAAATTCCCTTGACATTTTTCCCTTCCTCCCAGAGCATGAATGATTTTCTCCAGCAAGAAGGCCTCATACCCTATTAAAATCAGACCAAGTAACCCCATTTCATGGATTACTTTCCCAGTCTCCAAAACATATTTCAATAAATCATCTTATCTTCATGCATGCAACACCATTCCCTAATTTGATAGAATTTCAAATGAGAACTTTTATGTACTTAAGATTAGTGACATTTCTAAAGGCCTTTCAATATGTTTGCCCTTTATTCTGCGGAGCACCTTTTTCTTTTGAAATTTCTAAAGTAACCTTAGAATTTTAGGTGTCCGTGTACATGACCTGCTGCCATTAAGAAGGGTTCAACTAATTAAATAGTTTCTAAGAATCTGAAAACCTAATGAAAAAAATGTAGAGGAGAGGAGATGGGTCCAGAGGCCAGCTGCCAAGTGGCTTCCCCAATGGAGATGGGGCAGCCAGTGCATCCACCATGCAGAAGGGTCAAACCTCAACAGGTGCCAGGGGTCTTCAGCTTGCATGGGCTGAAACTCTGAATATCCCAGAGGAAGAGCAGATCGGAATGGAATCACCAGAATGATCCTTGGGGGATGGTGACCTGTGGAAATCAAATTTTGTATGGAAATAAATTCATGATTTGTGAGTCATAATGCAGATGCTTGGTGCCTGTAAGGCAACCCAGTCTGTTTTCTTGGATCAGGAAGGCCTCACTGACACATCCACATCCTCATCAGGACACAACTGCAAGCATTCCCCTGAACCTGGAGAAAGGAACTGGATGAGACCTTCCTCTGTGAGCCCTTTCCCAAGGAGCTTTACATCTACTCCCCTCCCTCTCCTGCAGCATAAATCATCTCCTCCTCAGTTTTACCAGTCCCTGGCTTTTTTCTTTCCCACCTGGGGCTTGGCTGGTGTTTATATGGGCCGGGATTCCCTGCCATAAAAGAGCCAGACACACTGTTATGGGGATCTCATGGGAGCACAGTTACTAAACAGGATGAGCAAAGCCTAATTTAAACAGATCCCACTGAAATAAATAACATCAAAGAATGAGAGGTATATCATTCGGTGTGGCCTGGAAAACTGTGTGTAATTTTTATGCTAAACAATTGTAAAACAGAAATATTTTTCCTCTCCCAAATAATATATAGTGTGCAGTGCCAAGTACCTCTATAAAACCTCACATTATACCCGGTGAATTACTACAGACACGTTGGCATTGTTGAAACTGGATTAAACACGGTACTGGCAAAGTCTCATTTGTCTCCAGACAGACCATAAATTGAATTAACATACTTTTTCCATTTTTTATCCACTCTCCAAAACAGCCTTATCTTAATTTTTGCTGTTAATATACATAGGACACTTAGAGCAAAGAGAGCATAAAAAGAATATACAGTAATTCATGGCAATGAAAAGTATGTAGTTATATGGAAGAAATGTTTGTTTTCTGTCTGGAAACTAGTGAAGTTTAACCCTATTTGGCATCTGGAAGGAGAATATTATTTCTTGCCTGTCACCTTTTTTTGCCAGTTAAAAGTCACACCCTTCCCATCAGTGCTGGTTATCACTCTTGTTTCCTAAAGAGAGCAGGAACAAGTTTCCTGAGGGAGCTCATGCATGTTTATAGGTCCAAACTCACAGGAAAGTTTCATTAAAAAGGCAAAAAACATAGATAGGCTCTAAAAAGATTCAAGAAGACAGACCCCTGCCTAGAGAAACCCCATTCATGACCCATGAAGGTAAAAGTCTCAGCATAATTTTTCCACGGAGTAGACATCAGAGAATCCCTGCAGGCACACCCTGCTGAGACAGAATATCAGACATTGGGGCTCAGCTTTTTGCTCCCCAGACTAACTACCACCCCCAAACTGAGCCCAGCCACACTAAATCTCAGCAGAAAACAAACCTCTGTGAGCCCCTCTTCCAGGAGCCCTCAGCCTCTACTCAGACTGTTCAGAATGAAGAAGTGCCAAACCCTCATGGGACAAGAAGTTTGGGTGTTTCTGCCACCCACAGCAATTCGGGTTTGTGCTGGACTAGCCAAGGCACACTCCATTACACACTCCACACTGCCAGCTCCATCACAGCCTGGGAAGGCATCTCTCTCTTTGAGGACTGCACCAGTTTTCCTCCTTGCAGGAGGCTGCATTGACACTAATCCGTGTCTTAATTATGTTTGTGCTTTAATTAAAATTTCACCGGCTGGGAGAAGGAGAGACCAAGGGAGGACTTCCAAGGCTGCGTTTCAGAGTTGTTCATTAGGTCTTTATCAGAGAAATAGAGCTGCTGGCATGGCTCAGACACAGCACAGAGCAGAGAATGCAGGAAAGTCCAAACTTACCAAGATTACACAGCCTTCTTAAAGGTAAACAATCCAATTAAAGCTTGAAATGAAAGATACTTTTATTTTTCCACCAATATTCAGTAAATCACTCTGTCACATAGACAGGAGCTGGGAAACTTTTCATCCAATCATCCTAAACTGACTTTACTGCAGAACATGGAGGGATAGAAGAAGAGAGAAGAAAGTCTAAAAAGGACAACTATGCTCCATCTTGTTTTTTTCTACCTCTTATCTATTTACTACAATAACAAACCCAAAACCTCTAAATTTTTCACCCTGTGACAATCTTACATAATGTTCTATCACCTAATTCAAACCAGAGTAGATTCCAGTTCTTCCCAGAGAGTAGGTAATTTTTTCTACAGCCGAAGGTCAAAATCAGTGTTTTCCAGGCGGGTAAAATCCTTCAAAACAGGCAGAGAAATCTTCTCTGCACTCTGGGCTCCAACACTGCATGTATGAAAATCAAGCTCATGAGTACCAGGACACCACAGCAATGGGGGTCAAACCAAAAATGTGAGATAAATGCAGTTTACAGAACAAGGGAAAAAATAAATTAGACATATTTGCCCCAGCAGTAACTTCTCCAAAAAGAACCAAGTTCTGCCGGGATTGAGTTTGGCCAAGCATTCTGACATGGAGAGGCACTTTACCCTGTGACAGCAAGGTTTTTGGTAGATGACCTTACTGGCACAACTAATCTCCATCTGGTTTAGGAGCAAATCTCAGGAGAGTCTCCTTTTAGGATAGAAAACAAACATCTGTACCTTGCAACAGTCTCTGCTTCAGACCCTGGGCTGGGCTTCAGCACCATTAATCCCAGCTCTGTGGCACAGGCATGAGGCTGCATTTAAGGCTGTCTGTCACTCTGCTGACAAAGAGGGATTGAAATGTTTATTCAAGTGCTCTATTCTCTTAAGGCTTGATTTTGACAGGGATAATTTGCTTCAGTTCATAGGGACAAAAGGGGAGCCCCCACCACGCACCCAACCACCCCTTTCTCCATTTCCAGAAATCAGGCAAAGTCCTAGACAACTGTAAATACTCATATATATTTATTTCCATTACTTAATGACCCACCAGTGCCTTCTGTGCAGTCATTTGGTCTCATTCTTTTTTCTAATGTGAAGATACCCACGGGGAAATTGCTACTAACAAGTGGCAGACCCTTCATTAGTCACAGGAAAATATATCTGCAGCCAATCACAGCTTTAATTAAGGATCTGACCCTGTTCCTAGCACAAACAATGGCAAAACAGCTCCAGAGAACAGGAAGAGGCACTGAATGCAGCCCTCTTGAACCTGGGAGCAAGTTCCTTTCATGCATATCACAATTTCCATTAATCACTGAACACAGGGCTGCAAGGGCCCTCAAAGGTCTGGCTGACTGGTCAATCCTTCCACTCACAAACAGGAAAACTATTCCTAAAGCCTGACTGCTGCTTGTCCAACGTGTCCTTACACCCCACTGCAGCCCAGGAGGTTCCTCCATTTCTCCAGCCAATCTCTCACCATGTTTACCTACATGGAGCCTTAGAAAATTTGGATTTTATTTTTCCCCTGCCACTGTCTGAGCTAAATCTCCTCTGTGGTGTGTCCCTGACCAGGGTCTCAGTCTCTGAAGTCCCTGCTGATGTTCAGGCTGGCAGAAGGAAGGTGGGAAGATGTGGCACCTCTCAGAAGTGGTGGCATTTCAGACCCACCATGGACAAACTGAGTCCATCCCATAACAGACCTTCAAGTGGGACGTGGGTCACCTTGGCTGGGCCTTCACTGAACTTTGCTGGAGCCCTTGCAGCTCTTCATCTCTGATAACACAGAGCTGTTTTGATCAAACTCACCATTTCCCAGGACTGATGATTGCAGCTTCAGGAGGGCTGACTTTCTGGTGTTAAACCTCCCAACGAGCTTTAAGAACAAGAAGCAGCTGGAATGATCTGCTCAAAAGAGGCACGTTTTGAATTCATTATTTATGCCAGCCTGCAGGGGAGAAATTGTTGTTATTCTCTGTTAAACACCATTTGGCGACCCAGGACTCCTCCCATTACCTGCTGAGCCAAGTTAGCATGTTGCAAGATGCAAAATAAAACTTAATTTATTATGATTAAGCACCCTGTGACAAGGAAACAGTCCCAGCACAGCAGCGACCAGAATGTCTTTCTTCCCAAGATCTCTGTCTTCCCTCATCTGATACTTGTTCTTGTCTCCTTGATGTTTTTCTTTCCTTTTATATTGTTTGACTCTGTGTAAGAAAGATTACACGTGTGTTTTCTTTCCCCTGAAGCTTTTGCTTTCCCATGGCCTATGTTTCTTTTGTTTTTAAGTACTGAACATATTTTGTTGTGCGAAGAATGAGGAGGGAAATAAAATTTAAGAAGCAAAACCAAAAAAATAATCTCCAAAACTCGATCTAAGTTTATTGCAAAACCAAGGGAGCTTCCCTTGATGGTGCTATGGCTAAGAGCCAGCTGGAAAGAGCTCTGCCTGCTGCTGCAGGCTCTTTCAAGCTGAAATGGGGGAAATTTGCTTTAGATGTACAGAGGAAATTCTTCCCTATGAGGGTTGCCCAGAGAAGCTGTGGCTGCCCCATCCCTGGAAATGCCAAAGCCAGGTTGGACAGGGCTTGGAACAACCTGGATTAGTGGAAGGTGTCCCTGCCCATTGCAGATGGTGGAATGAGATGGTCTTGAAGGTCTGTTCCAAACCAAACTGTTCTGGGATTATGTTTTCACCAATGCTCTTTGCTTTCTCTGCACCACTCTGCCTGCTAATCAAACTCCAGTTCTCTTTCTGTTTCGACCCGGTCCACAAGTTCCTGTGAGCTCACTTAAAATATTCTTTCGTGTCTGTTATAAGTACAAGATAGTCTTGAAACTGATCAGAGCCTCAGCAATGGCACCAGACCTGTTGATTTCAGAGTACTTCAAATCAAAAACAATCATTATTCTGATTAAGATTTAAACATTAATCCTCACTGTTGTGTTTTAACCTTGGTAGGCAGCTGACCACCACTCATTAGGCACTAGAGAATACAAAGGCTAACAAATTGTAAGCTTTTCTCATGGAAACACAAGCAGATTTAGCAGTTCAAATCACTACAGTGTCCAGAATGGAATAAGAAATTGAATAAAATAGATATTTTAAATGAAGGAGTAGTCTTACCTAGCTTTGGACCTCCAAAGAGCAACAGAACATTGTAACTACCCTTTTCCTCTGAAATGGTAGAGCATCAGTGTATCTGCATTCCCTGAAGCCTTGAGTCCTGCATGATGAGGAGCTAGAACCAGCTGTTACACCCTTTTCCAACGTAATCTGAGAAAAGCTGATTCGATTCTATTCTATTGTATTCTATTCTATTCTATTCTATTCTATTCTATTCTATTCTATTCTATGCTATGCTATGCTATGCTATGCTATGCTATGCTATGCTATGCTGTTCTATTCTTTCTCCTATTTATTCTTTGCACTTTGATCCTGTGACTTTCCCAATCCCCACCTTTATAAAAAATTTGGCCTTCTCAGTTTCTACTAAGAATTTTGTTTATTTCTGTGTTTTAAGCAGAAGAAAAGGTGAATATTATCACAAGCACTATTTACTGTTGAGGAAGGAATTTTATGTCTTAAATTTCCTGTACAAAAAAGAAAGATTTTTACTTGCTTGCTTGTGCATTTTTGCATCTCAGTTAATTACTCTAAATTTTTAACACACTTTTAAATGTCACCCACATAAGCCTACAGGGAACCCTCTAGAACTTTTAGCTAGTTCAGATGCCAATAGAAAAAATTTTTTTTTCAAATCTGCCTCTGGAATTTTTCTGTGACTTCTGCATTTGTGTGAGCGAGACAAAGAGGTAAATGTAGACACCAACTGGATGGCTGGAGCACAGGTATTCCTTACAAAAGAAAAAAAGTAGCTCCCTTTGGTGAAAATAAATGTCTACCTTTAAAGGCTAAAAAAGGATTGGAAAGGAAAGCAAAACCTATGGTTTAGGAAGTCCTGTTTTAGTGCTGGAGGACCAAGTTTTGGCTTTGTTGCTGCTATGCTGCTGCTCAGTCCAAGCTCACACAGAAAACGAATTTGTTTGCCTGCTCACAACCTACTCCAAAGGGAAGGGGAGGCTGCAGGGGTTTAAGGGTGAAACAAGACTTTTTATGTCTCCAATTCATATCCATCAAAGACAAAAGGAAACAACTCCAATATCTTATTTTAATGCTTTCGTTTATCGTGGAGTTTAGTTGCCATAAAAAGTGTATGTTTAAAATGTCCTTTAGGAGTTACAGTCCCATAAAATCTTGTAACCAAGTGACACATGATAATGAAACTCCCTCCACAAACTACAGCAAAATGAGATTTTTTTTTTTATTATAATCATCAAATAGTTTGCCTTGAGGTATTGATGGAATTTTATATAAAGCTTATGTGCTTCTGGAAGACAAAGAAGACAAAGAGAAGGAAATAGGGAGAGAAGAGGGGAGAGGAAGGAATGAAAGTGGAGGGAAATGGGTGGGAAGGGAGAGGAGAGGAGGGAGAGGGTCGGAGAGGAGAGGAGAGGGTCAGAGAGGAGAGGGTCAGAGAGGA
>VXAC01000680.1:184553-221686 GCA_013399225.1 Rhipidura dahli | reverse complement strand
GAGAGGAGAGGAGAGGAGAGGAGAGGAGAACTTTAGCGCAATAGAGGCTGGAAGGGCAGAGAAGACAAACTGATGTAACAGTGTCTTGATAGACATGAAGCAAATTGTACGAAAAAAACCTCAAACAAAATGTTAATTTAACCATTTTTAAGCAAATAATTGCCTATGGTTGTGGTTTTATTGCTTATCCCCCATAACTGTAGTAGTGTGAAAAAGGAACGAAGAAATTAGAAGTGTATTAAAGTTAAAATTGCACTTGCAGTTGTGACATATTTATCCAGGCAGAGCCATTTATCTGGTAAAAAGGGCTTTTGTAACCCTTTGGGATGAGGCTTGTCATTGTTTCTGTGCTTCTAAAGAATTCAGTGCACCACACTTCACAGGCTTCACACCTACCCTTACCTAAACTCCTACCCCAAATTAAAATTCAGATTTATAAGACAACAAAGTTATTGAGCCTTCAACTCAGTTCTGAGCCTAGACTTTATTGAACTCCTCCATACAAATTCATTTTTGTGCAGTTTACTTTTTGTTTGAGGTCTCAGCATATCTAATTTATCTGACACTCAGACACCGCAATTATCTGTGGAATACAGCATTTCCTCACATAATGGATAATGTGACATATGCAAATGTTTTCTTTCCATAAGTGGCTGGAGCAGTAGTAGAGATACCACTGTAATTATAACTGGGAAAATGAAGTGGGTGACAGCATAATATAAACAGATAACAACTTAGGCTACTTACTTAGAGCTCGCTTTTTTGTAGAATTCAGCTATCACAGTTGTGCAAAGGCAAGACCAAATGTCCTCTTCGACATTGGAGCTGTGCAGTTCTGTCATCTCCAGCCCTACATTAGAAGAGGTTTTTGCAGAACTCATTGCAAGAAAAGAAAATAAAATCTAGGCTAATACCTACAGGTCATAGTATTTAATGGAATACCTACTGGATTTTTCTTTTTTTTCTGAAAACCATAAATATGGAAATGCCCATGAGCTTCTTTGGAAGATGAGAGAAAAATGGTGCTCTTCACATAGTTCTTTTTGTCATTGGAAAATTCCTGACATCACATTTTTTCTCAATAATCTCCAGAATTCCCTTGCTTGTCATTTTCTTAGTATTTGTTTTGTTTTACACTGGTGCAGTACAGGATTTTTCACTAATGGGTATTTGCCTCTCAAAATTTCCAGCAGCTCATGACTTTGGGAACGACACTGGGAAGTTCTGGTCATGGAACATCCCCACTGTTTCACAGAGGACAAACAACAGTGCCAGCCATGGGACGGAAAATGCAGAAAAATGAGACATCTGGCTGAATCCTTCAACTGGGAAAGGTTTGATTTTGCTGACTACCTCGGGATGAAACAAAAAAATCTTATTTTTAGATATATTTTCACTTTCCCCATAGTTTTCCATGAACTTTCTACATAGCAAAATGCAGGTCTGACAGCCACCAACAGGTTAAAGATACCTGTTGAAAGAAGGATTTTTCTTTTTCCTGCTGATATTTTGGCAGTGGCATTTAGCAGGGCTTCACTAGGTGCTCCATGAACCCAGCACACAGCAAAGTGACAATTGCCTCTGGCACTCAGCACCTGTCACCAGAGCCGTGGTGATCAACTTTTCACTTGCCCTTCTTGTCAGGGAGGTTGTTATATTTTTTTTTTGATGATCAGATGTGAAACTCTCCTCAAGTTTGAAAACATTGGTACAGCAACAGGGATTAACAGGAGACACAGGTGGTAAGAAGAAGAGAGAGGCTGAAGAATGGCACTTGCTTTGAAAATCAGCCAGCAGCAGGAGCAGTCACAAAAAACTTCAAGGTCCCTCCTGCCTTGTCAGTCTGTTCCAAGCACCACAGACCCAGGAGGTGATGGGGTGGTTTTTTTACTGGGTACCAGTGACTGTGAGAGCCATGAGCCTGGAAAGAGAATCCTACACCAGCCTTGTGTTCATGCCCACTCCTGCTGATGTGCAGAGGTGAGTTTAATTTTTAAAATAACAGCTTGTGGCCATGGTTGCAGGAGGCCTGATAGTCAGAGACCCTTCCTGGAAAGTCGGTTTGGATGGGACCGCCTTATCTTGAACAACAAGCTGCTTCACTGAGACATTGAGGGGCTGGAGCGTGTCCAGGGCAGGGAACGGAGCTGGGGAAGGGGCTGGAGCCCCAGGAGCGGCTGAGGGAGCTGGGAAAGGGGCTCAGCCTGGAGCAAAGGAGGCTCAGGGGGGACCTTGTGGCTCTGCACAGCTCCCTGACAGGAGGGGACAGCCGGGGGGGGTCGGGCTCTGCTTCCAGGGAACAGGGACAGGAGAAAACAGCCTCAAGTATGAAAGTGGAGGTTTAGATTGGATGCTGGGGAAAGTGTCTTCACCTGAAGGTTGTCAAGCACTGGAGTGGCTGCCCAGGGAAGTGGTGGAGTCACCATCCTGGAAGGATTTAAAAACATGGATTTGACATCTGGGGATGTGTGATTACTGGCAGTGCTGGGTCAGTGGTTGAATTGGTGGAATTAAATGATCCTGGAGGTCTTTTCCAATCTAAAACATTCACTAGCAAGTTGTTTTGAGCTACTGGTGGCAGAGCCTGTGGGGTCTAGGTTTTTCATGGATCACTTAGGGCTCAGCTTAGTGGCACTTGCCAGTCAGATGCTGCTTCATTATAGCGTCTCAGCAAGATTTATGGCAGCCATGCCTTTTGTCACAGAAGTCACTACCTATTTTTGCTGCTTTAATCACCTATGATACTCTTAGCAAAGCTGACTGAGTAGCTCATAATGAACCAGTAGTGCAATGAACTGCCTCACATCAGTTGCCTCTGCAATATCTGTCACACCTACCTGTTCTGCAGTGCTTTGAGATGGATTTGTACCTAGACAAATACAGAAATACACACAACATGTATGGCTCTTTTCATGGTTTTGTAGGTTTAGGTTGACTGCAAATGTTACTCCATAATCTCCGAAGATTCTTTTCTCTGTTTAAAAAAAAAAAAAAAAAAAAAGTAGATTATCAAAAAGACTCAAGAAGACTGATGATAATAATATAGTACTCCCTTCTTAAACTGTTACAACTCTATGTCTATAGAAATATTCATCTACAGTTTAGGAAAAAGACTATATAATAACTATTGATTAGCTCTGGATGAATTATTTTAAACTTCAAATATCGGTAGGAAAGGAAGTAAAGAAAGAACAACAATGACCATTTTCTCTAATTGGATCCATCACTGACTTTTGATGAAAGAGAAGTTCACATCTCCCAGGGTGAAAAGGTGGGAGTTTAAAAGATTGGAAGATACAACTTGTGTTATAACAGACAGATATTTGCTATTCTTAAACAGAAATTGTCAGAGCTATGCGTTTTAAACATCCCTCTCCATTCAAATGAGTGAGAAATACCACTTCGACAAGAATTTGCTTCTTAGAGCAAGGCATGCAAAATAACTTCACTTCTTCCCTTCTTTCATCTAAACAAAAGTTTCTTCTTTCTGGAGAGGAGGTAAAATAAGCAGCCCCTGCTCAGGACACCCACCTTGTCTCTGGATATTCCCAGAATCTGGGGGATGAAGCCCTTTCCATCCTCCCAGTCTGTGTGTGAGCTGAGGATGCTGTGAGTGCTGTACTCAGCTGAAAGGCTGCATCCAAACACTGAGAGCAGAATGGACACACTGGCTGTAGAGGTCCTGTTGGGATAAAACTGCCAGTGGATAGGGATCAACATAAATGGGAAGGGTAAGCTGGTTCTGTAGTATCTGGAACACCACTGATGGTACCTCTCACTGCAACATCAAATGACAAAGATGCCTCATTGTCCCCAAAGAGATGATGACAGAATGTTCTGCCTGGAACTCAGAAATTTTGCTGACACACACCAGTTCAACTTTTACAGGTTTTTTTCAGGACAACAGTTAATTTTAGACACACACACACACACACACACAGAGATTCTTCTTCTGTTATCAAGAGTGGAAAGGAATTCTGTGACAAAGGACAATGATCTTCAGAAAACTTGCAGACTCTCACTAAAACAAACATTAGTTATTTTTCAGAGTGTACACAAAAACAAAGACAGGAAAGAAAAAAGGACAGACTAATTGCAGTCAATATGGCATTTTTCTTTATTGCACACAAATGGTAAACCCTGAGAACACAGATGGTTTTCAAGCAGTTAGTTACCTGCTTTTCCTATAGGGGCAACAGAAAATGTCTTATTTAGTGCACGACACTCTTGAGGCAGGAATAAATTTGCTTGCCAAAAGAACATAACTTAAATATTTTTAGGAGGTCTTTTCTTCTCACTTTGGTTCTTTAGTGCTTTGTCACTAGTCCGGGGATTTCAATGCAAAAGCCCTTGCAGTGGCAAAGTCCAGGAACTCCTGACTGGACTCCTATTTATTTCTGTGTGTTTAAAAGTGGATTTTCAGGCACCATAGACCTTACAGAAACTGATTTGCTAGTTTATTATTTAGACAGGTGTAGGTACCTTTATTCTCTGTCTAAAAAGCACAAAGAGTTTCTTTATTTGACCAACCATTGGAATGCTGTGTGGCTCTAGAAAGGGAAGCTGGATCAGTAGTAGAAAACCATGAGTTAACAAAGAAAAAAGGTATCTCAAGTGGCCTTAGTTCTCCAAGAGCCATCACAGACTGGTACCACTGCTCATTCCTGAATTTGTCACTAGGGACAGGCCAGTGCGTGGCCTCCACAATTTTTTTGGAACTTGTTCCTGTCAGGGGAAAGGAAAGCAAAATTTAGAAGAGCAGAGGAGAGAAATAATAAGAAAGAGCTTTGACAAACCCAAGGAGGTTAAACATTTCCCTGAGCTGAGAGGTGAAGGGTGTTCCTCAGGCCATGGTAGGAGCCCAGATTCCACAGGGAATTGTGGGGTGCATCCCTCCAGCCCCAATGGTCCTTTACTGGTTGGTGCTCCTCCCCAAAGTGCTGGCTGATCCATGTTTCTGCTTAGGAGAGCCCTTGTTTCACACATGCCAGGAAAGTTCTTTTACTGCTGGATGTTTATAAACCAAAGGCAAGTGCAGCCCTTCTGTCATTCTTGAAATAGAAACAGCTTTAATAGTTTGGGGGTATGTTACATATTCTTTAAAAATGCTTAACAAGTTAGGCTGGGGCCAGGTCCCCAGTGCCAGTTGCAATTTTATCTTCCCTGAGCTTCTTTTTGTCTTGTGCAGCCTCTGGTCCTTGATAAAAGAGGGTTGAGTTACCATGGCCTCCCGTGGGCCTTGCTCCATGCAGATTAACAGAGCCCATATCCCTTCCCACATGCCAGTTTAGCAAAGAGAGCATTATTATTACATGTTTTCCTGCCTAAACAGCAGCTTGGGTTCCATGGCCTGGTCTAAACTCTGTTGCATCTGCTAAGGTTGCAACTCAGCTGTGGTTCTTTCTTTCTCTCTACTGAGCAGCTCTCCATGTCTCTTTTAAAACTTGGTCTGCGCATTGCATTGTGAAGAAAGTATTTCACTCTGTAAGTCACGCCTGTGCAGAAGTGGAAATACTTGTGCCACTACCTACGTCTTACAGAAGCCGTGGACATGGCCAGCTTTACTCAAGGGCTGTCAGACTTGAAAAGCACAGCAATGATCCAGTTTGAGCCAGGTGACCTGAGCACTGCACCCCATTCCCCTGGGGACATCACAGAGGGACTGCAGCTGTGGTCACTGGAATTCGCCCTCATCAGCCACTTTCAAGCCACTGATCTCATCACACATCTCACATCTCATCCACTTTTTTTTTTTGATGTTGTTTTTAATTCCACCCCCTCTGAGCTTTTCTTCTTCCCCCCTGGTTGGAGGAGCTTCATTTACTGATGTGAAACTTGAGCAGGTGTGGGAGGTGTTCATTACCAAAGCAGACTCCAGCTGAAGTGGCCATATGCTGGTTTGTTAGCAGTGACCCACACCAACTGGAAAAGTGGATATGCAGCTACTGTGCAAAGGCAATGACATATGGAGTTCAGCATGGCTTTGTACCCAAAATGGTATTTAAACTTTCAGCCTTCAAGCACAGACTGCAGGCTGCATCTCATTTTGCTTCTTTCTTTCCTAATTTGTAACCAGCACCTGATTTAGTAAATGCCAGAATTCAGCTTTGAGGATGAATGAAAAAGCCTCAGGAAACTAATGACCTCTTTAATAAAAGAATACGATAACTTCACTAGATTTAATATTTCAAGTTTCTATAAGGATTGAATTGGAAAGATTTTTTTTTTTTTTCTTTCTGCAGGGGGAAAATGAAAGCACCTGGACTTCACAGCTGGTTAGTAGATATTATGTGCAGTGGTAGAAACAGAAAGTATTGACTTTCATTACAAGTCAGAAATAGGCAGGTTACACAGAGAAGAATTTTGAAATGTCTGCTGCAGAAGGCCAAAGGAATATTTGCCTTTCCAGAGATCGTTCTTACAAAAATGGAGCTCAGAATTTAAAAGCAAGTATAAAATCCATCCCAGATGTATTTGCACTCATTTTCTGCTCCCCCATACTGAAAGTTTTAAAGAATTACTGGTCTCAGCCATCTTCTCAAACTTTTTTTGTGAAGCTGACATTGCTTCCTTCCAAACAGCAAGTGTGGCTGACTCTTCAGGCACAAATCCTGACCTGTTGAAGCTCTTGGGAACTCACAGGCTAAAAGTTGCTTCAAGATCAGAACTTGTCACTATCTGATGAGGGATTTTTTCAAAATTTCATATCTACTGGATCATTCAGCTGGCTAAATTACCCATGTTCAGTGCTCAGACAGGAAGTAAAAGTAGCTAATGTTAAAGCCAAGGAATCTCTCAAAATCTCCAGCAAAAGGGATGTCCAGTCATGGAGTCCCCATCCCTGGAGGAGTTTAAAAGCTGTGAGAATGTGGCTCTTGGCTCAGGGATTACTGGTGGACTTGGCAGTGCTGTGCTAAAGGCTGAGCACCCAATGATCTTAGAGGCTTTTACAACCTAAATAACTCTGCAGGTCTATGAAAAGGGCTTTTGTCACACATTTGCCTCGTTGCACTGGAGCTGGGGTGTGTCTCACTGGGTTTGACCGCACAGAAGTGCAGCATCCTGCGTAGGCAGACACTTTGGTTTCCCCTGATTAAGAGCAACAAATACAGATCACAAGAACTCCTGTGGATAATTAATTCTGTCCTAGAGTAGTTCTGAAATAGGTGTACACAGTTCCCCTCCCGAGGCAGCTGTCTCCATGCACTGTCTCCATGCATGCCAATAAATGGGATATGCATCGTTAGCTTTAACTAGTTGCTGTAACTTTTTAACAAGGTTGTTAAGTGAAGCAGTTGTTTCCTTTTAACGTTTTACTTGAAATACACTTTAAATTCAGGATAAGTGAATATGTTTTTTGAGGAACTTACTGGAACCACATGGGAAAAATTCTGACTTTGAGTTTTCCCAGTGATTTTCTACCCTGGGTCACAAGGTAAACAGAAAGAAACTTAAAAAGATGGACTGACTTTGCCCACCTTAATTTGAACCATCTGAAGAGACATTTTCTTTTTTTTTTTTTTCCCAGACTTTGGGAAGGTTTATTTTGCTTTGATTTTATAATGTAAAGTTAGAACAACAAAAGTTGTAATTTATGTATTTTTTTTAATTCTGCCAGAAATATAGTATTTCAATTATTAAAAAAACATAAACAGTAACATACATAAGTCAAACCAGAGAAATATTACCAATTTAAATTTCCTAGAATCCTCTGGTGATAATGCTTTACTGCAAAACTCCCAAATACACCTTCTCAATGTAGAAACATAAGAAGTATTACAGAGCATATGTAAGGAGTGTGAAACAAATGAGATCTCATCTGTCTATTGAGGCTGACTGCTATTTGTAAGATTGTTTTAAAAATTGATGATGAGGAGTTTTTGTTTATCAAAAGAGAGCCAGAGGGGACTGTTGATGATCAGTCCTGACTTTAAACAGCCCATTATCCTTGATCCAAAATGCAGACCTCATCGCACGATGCAGGCAATGTCAGGCAAAGCTCCACAAGAACTGCTATCAACACTTCCAGGTATTTTCTTCACTGAAAGACAGTTTCTAAGACCCAGGGACTAATGAAAGTGCTTTTGAAAAATTATCAGCTAAAGTTATAGTTCACAAACCAAGTTCACATTAGCAAGCTCACTGATGACACAAAGCTGGGAGGAGTGGATGATATCTCGGAGGTTTGTGCAGCCCTTCAGAAGGACCTGGACAGGCTGGAGAGGTGGGCAGAGAAGAACCCACTGAAATTCAACAGAGCAAATGCAGGTCCCTGCACCTGGGGAGGAACAGCCCCAGGCAGCAGCACAGGCTGGGGGTGACCTGCTGGGGGGGAAGGACCTGGGGGTCCTGGTGGACAGCAGGCTGTCCAGGAGCCAGCAGTGTCCTGGGGACGAAGAAGAACAATGGGATCCTGGGTGCCAGCAGGTCAGGGAGGGATCCTGCCCCTCTGCTCAGCCCTGTTGAGGCTCATCTGCAGTGCTGTGTCCAGGTCTGAGCTCCTCAGGACAAGAGAGACCTGGAGCTCCTGGAGCAGATCCAGAGGGCAATAAAGGTGATGGAGGACCTGGAGCATCTCCCTGATGAGGAGAGGCTGAGGCAGCTGGGGCTGTTCAGCCTCCAGAGGAGCCCCAGCTGAGAGGGGACCCCATCCCTGGGTGTCCCTGGGTGTCCCTGGCTGCAGGGAGGGCTCAGAGCAGGACCCAGGCTCTGCTCTGGGGGCCCAGCAAGGGCACCAGAGGAACGGGCAGGGACTGACCCCAGCAAGTTCCACCTGGACAGAAGGCAGAACTTCTGTCCTGGGCAGTGACCGAGCCCTGAACAGATTGTCCAGAGAGGGTGTGGAGTTTCCTCACTGGGGATATTCCAGAGCCCTCTGGACACAATGCTGTGCCCTGTGCTCTGGGATGGCCCTGCTGGAGCAGGGAGGTGACCAGATGACCCCACTGTGGTCCCTTCCAGCCTTAACCCATTCTGGGATTTTGTGAAATGCATCTTATACAGGAAATGTCCCCACTTATGACGATGGAAAAACAGATGAAGGAATGCCAGTTCAGGCTCTAAGTCAAGGCTATTTTTCAGTACAGCTGCACAGGTGAACTTATTTAGATGCAATAAAAATCTGCAAGGTTGGCTCTTTTACACAATTATCATTTAATATTCAATGAAAAAAATTTTCTCTGGGGTGAATAAACAATCATAGAACAGCTAAATAGAGAGAAGGGGGAGAAAACACTCCCCACAAAGATATCAAAGAAAATACTTGAGGGAGAGAGAGAATTCACATTGTCATGAGAAAAAGTTGGAATAAAGACAGGCTGCCAGATTTGGTACCCGAAAGTGATATGGAAAGAAGTTACATAAAGTGCAATTTATGTTAATACTACACAAAAAAATATGAGAAAACACAGTGTTTCAGTTTTAATAATACCTTGAGCTGCAGTTTTAATAGTGCCCTGTGTATGTGCATGAGGGGAATTAACAATAGATAAATAACCTGAATGTAACTAAGGCAAAGCTTTAAATTCTCCTGGGATTGTTACGATCCATTCTTGAAGGTGAGGGTAACTCAGGTTCTTTTTAACAAATCCCTTGGACTGGATTAGGGTCAAAAGGCACTGAATGAACAGTGTTGGCAAATATATACATGCAGGGCATATATAACATATGGGGCACATATAAATACAAACATGTAGGGTTTACTTTAGAACAGTTTGGTTGCCATGGAAAGAAGGTACATTTTGGTTATTATTATCTACAGAGACAGAACAATATAAAAGCATAAAAACAACACCTTGGAAAATGCATAATGGAAAAGGAAGAAAGAGAAAGAAAGGAGAAGGGTACAAAGATCTTCCCATGAGTGGATCCAGCTACAAGACTTGATTGCTGCAATTTCAGTGCCTGTTGGTCACAGTGATGGTCACTGCCTTGATGGGTTGGGGTGGGGGAGAGCCTGTGGAGCACAAGGTTCAGTAGATGAGTGTAAGATCAGATTCATGTGGGAAAGCCCAGGTGCATCCCCTGGGGAGGCAGTTTTACACTGTCCTGTGGTGGAAGGCCCCAGAGATGAGTCTGGGGGCACCTCAGGTCTCTTTAATGGTTTATGACATGACCTCTCTTTCTCACACCAACATAGTTGAGCTAATTATGCCCCATCAGAAGTCATAAAAACCTTCAGGCTTACCCGGGAATGCCATGCAAGCCTCTCCCCTGGGAGGGGGTTTTACAGCTGAGCCAGTTGTGTAACGGAGAGCATTGCCAGGACAAAAAGCACCACCTCACCTCGCAGGATCCGCCTCTTCTCAGCTTCCTCCTTATTTGGCACTAAACTCAGCTTCCTCCTAAACAAAGGGTGGTTTGTGTGGTCATCCTCTGTTGTTCACACACTCAGTCCTGAGCTGTTACCTTGACACAGTCAGCAAAGCACACACTACTTTTGCAAATTGCCGATTACTCGAGCCATTGACCATTAGCATTTCGGTCTCTCACAGGGACCTTGGGAGCTTGCCAGACAAAAGATTATCTGCTGGGGACAGGAAGCAAAAGCTGTGTCTCTCGAGCTCACCTGAGACTGTGAAACTGTTTTGCTACTGGTCCAAGGCGGTGCCTGAAAGTTCATGACTCCAAAGTGCAGCCTTACAATCCTTTTGAGGCAGTGAAGTGTTCCTCTCCCAAACCAGAAATGCAATTGCATCTACTTAAGGAAGGCCAAACCATATTTGCACTCCTACCCCATGCATCCATACATATTACAAGGAAATTAGTGAGTAATGACACCTAGTGCTGTCTTCAAAACAAAACACTTGGCAGAAGAGGTTTGTATTATTTGCACTTTACCAACAGGATGAACGCGGCACAGGCGAGTTCAGATTGCACACACATTGTGTATGATGGTTCTCAAATCAATGCCTAAATCCTGTGATACAGTGCTTGCTCCTCAGCCTTCCTTTCTCTCTCTTTGCCACCCCAAATCACTTTTCCATACCTGCAATCACCATTAGGTCTACCATACCTGAATTTCATATGCATATCCACTCTGATTCCTGTCCTTCTTTTTACTTGCAGTTTGGCCGAAGCATTTGCAAATGCAGTGAAAACACATTGAGAATGAGGTCATTATTCTGTGTTGTGTATTTACTGTGCACAGACACTGCATCCCAGCCCAGAGCTGCAGTTAGTGCTATACAATTCATTGTTCTGCACTCATTGTGTCTGACTTTACATAACTGGGTAATTCACAGCATCAATTTTAGTAAGGCGTAAAATTTCCCTTCACTGATGTTCTGTTAGGATGGCTCTACTGTGCATTATCATTGCAGTTGTTCCCCAGATCTGAACTTCCTTTGGACCAATAACTCATGACAAGCAAGTGTTGAATTTATAGCAGGAATTTACTAGAAAATAAAAGGAAGAAAAAAAAAAAAGAAAAAAGAAGAAAATTTAAAAATATTATTGAACCAAAACACCTACTTCTGATGCTATTAGATTTTTTTTTTCTTATTCAACCGAGAAGGTTTTGCAATTTCTGAATTAAATAAAGTTTTTCCTGTCTCCAACACAGCTTTTTGCCTAAATAAGAGTTTTTCAGTGCTACCAGCTCAGACCAGCACTGTCAGGCTTGGAGAAGCCCTTTACTCGGGGTGCTCAGTTAGGAATTCTTGGTGTATGTGCCACCACACAGACAGATGGACACCACTCTGGTGCAGCAGAGAAGATGTCATACAGCCTCATAGCCTCTATAAAGTGTGGATTTCCAGTTTCTGCTGCCATCATAAAACTGCTGAGAGGAGGGCAGTGAGCCTCAAGCGCTCTGCCTCCCTCGCTGCTGCTGGTGGTGCTGGTGGCAGAAGAGATGTGCAGAACCTCCACAGCCAGAGGCAGAAAATTTGGGAATGCAGCGTATCAAGGACACCACTGTTCACTGTAGTTGGCTATTTGACCATATGGCATTGGGTGAATTCACACCTTCTTGGGATACAACTCTTCAGGAAAGCCCCAATACTGCTGCTTGCAAAGATGCAGGCAGAGTCCCTGCTGTGAGACTTTGGAAGAAGAGCACACTTCTATCAAGAAACTGATACAGCAATTGATAGTCATAAACATGTAAAGGGAGTAGTTTCTACAGGCTGTGAATATTTGACAGCCCCCCAGAAAACATATGGCTGCTGGTTTTTCAAAATAGACTGATTTGCATCCAGCTGAGAGTATTTAAAGCTTTCTTTTGGTACACAAAATACCCTTTTAATTAAAGCAATTTAGTTCGTGGTTTTTTTTAACTGACCAGCATTCTGGTTATAATAGTCTGGTTGATTCAAAATTTCATCTATAAATCCTACCTCTAAAGAGAGTTATTTTATTACTTTTTAATAGAATTTGTCATTATAAATCATCTATAGTACCATTGTGCCTAAAGCTGTAAATGAAAATGATTGCATTGACTGCTATACAATTTTTTATGGGCTTTACCCCTGACCTGAAGGGGTTTCTAGAGGAGACACTTAATTCTTTACACTCATTTATTTTTTTTGTCTCTTTGACTTTTATCCTAAGTTCATGAGAATTGCACTGAGACTTTCTAGCTCAGTGCACAAAAGGGAATGAAAGCCTTTGCTGGGGGAACAGGCTGGGAGAGCTCAGCCTCTAGAACAGAAGGCTTCAGGAGGACATCAGAGCACCTTGCACCAGGTAAAGGGGCTACAACAGAGCTGAAAAGGAACTTTAGACAGGGGCCTGGAGTGAGACAACAAGGGAGGATGTCTTCACAATGAAAGATGGTGGATTTAGATTAAATATTCGGAAAAAATTCCTTACTGTGAGGGTGGTGAGGCTCTAGCACAGGCTGGATCTCACTAACACTCAGGTGAGGCTTTCTGTTGCCTGAATCATATTTCTCATCAAATGCTGTTACAGAAAATGAGAGGTGCTTTCAGTTGCACCCACTTCAAAACCTACCAAAGGCAGGGTGATTATGGAAAAGGAACCAAGAACCAGATTTCTAGCTGCCACTGATTTCACTGCAGTGTGGTGTCTGTGCTACCAAAGCACTGTGACTCTGCTTTCCCATGTATAAAACTAGAATATATATCTTTTGAGAACATTGATTTCAGCTTCCCAGTGATAGTTTAGAATCAAGATTGCTTTGTGGGCTCTGCTACCAATCCTTTGTGTGCTCCAACAAAATATTCAGGGTGCCTTCAACGAGGAATTCTGCAGCAGTGCTTCACAGGAAGAAATGCCAGCCTCTGCTGGCTTCTCTAAGCCCTTATCTGCTAGATAAACTAGCTCTGCATCCTGCACTTCCTCTCCTGAGCCAGAGCCACGATGCTATTGAAGTAATGAGGTAATTGAGCAACAAGGTGGCCGAGCCAGCCACTTACAGGTAAAGTAAAAGAGAGAAGTTTTCACGTAGTGCACAGGGAAATCAAATCTTTTCCCAATTCCCAGTTGTTCTGCCAGCTGTGTTGTGCATCCTTGCACATGTTTGCAAAGCTAGGCAGCCAGTGAGGCAGCAGAGCAGGTCAGGAATCCTGACAAAGCTGCTTCTCCAGCTCATGGCAGAGCAGACCAGCAAGAACCAAGTCACAGAAAGCTGTGACCCAGACAGCCCTAATCTCCTAATCATGACATATTCGATGTCATGGACCCGTGTCCTAATGGCATGAAGTTGTGCCAGAAGAGGCTTAGGTTGGATGTTAGTAAAGGATTCTCCCCCCAGAGCTGGGCTGGGCTCTGGAACAGGCTCCCCAGGGAAGTGGTCCCAGCACCAACCTCAAGAATTTTTTGAACAACAGCAGCAGCCACATGGTGTGATTCTTGGGACTGTTGCGTGTAAGGCCAGGAGCTGGGTTCTTGTTGGTCCCTTCCAGCTCAGGATATTCTATGATTACAAGGCATTTTTGTAACCTCTGCCCTGGGCAGGAAGATGTTCTCTCTGACAGCGTTAGCAGGAAAATCTCTTTGTTATACAACACCAGCAGGGAAATGAGACCTGTGTTTTCAGACTTACTCAGTTCCAGCTCCTGCCTTCAGGATTTACAGTCACCTTTCCAGAAAAATTATACAGGGAATACCAGCAGTTGAAAGGAGCTCAGAGTACTAAAAATCTGCCTGCAGAGCACAGACATAGGCAAGCTGAGTCAGAGGACAAGATAAATTTTAGCTATCCATCTTGTCCATCTACCTTAGGAAGGAAATTAATCTCATCACAGGATCTGTAATACTAATTGGACTAAATCATGCCAAGCTAATAGGTGCCTACCATATTCCTCATTCAGAGTAATTTTTAATTGTCTATCCTCAGCATCTGATATTTCAACAGATAAAAATAAACAGCTGGTAATAATCAAATGGTGAGAACTGTAGTCTGAACAAGTCTGATGGCTGAGACAGTATCCTTATTTCCCCTGACTGGTGGGAAATTGAGGAACTGATGCTGAAGGCTGGATCCATCCAGGACTGAGTGTGGGACTGGGTTTCCCACTGAGGTCAGTGCAAGGATCCAAACAATGCAGCCAAGGGAAGAGAGCTGGGCACTGCATTCATAGCCTCTGCTATGAACTCTGCTTGATTTTCGAGGTGGGGACAGGGTGGTTACACAGACTGTTTGAGACTTGCAGGTGGTGAATATTACTGTGAGAGAGGAATCAAGATTTCTAACCCTCCAGCTGGGGAAAAGAAATTGAGAAAATACTGCTTTGTGTTGCAGCATTTTGCAGATGTGAATATTGTCTCCTAGTCCAGAATAAGGAGTCATAGAACACCCTTCAGGAAAACTGGCATTTAAGACTCCTGCCAACTGTGAGCCCTCGCATTTGATGATGACAGAGCAGTGATTGCTGCACTCTCCTAACTCGCAAACTCTTCCTCTTGTAGTGTTTGTTCTTACACGTCAACACCTCTAGGCCATATAGATGTGACATACGGATGCACAGACGTGCCACAGACAAACTGCTACCCTTGGATCCTCTTCCTGTTTCCACAGTAACCTTACAGAAACAGCCAGCAGTCAATAGAGAAAATCAAAGGCAGGGATAAGTCATAATTTTAGGTTAGCAAGGAACAGATCTTGAATGCTGAGCGACTGATACACAGCATAATGTGATTTAGGGTGTTTATTATGCTAACCCAGGGCAGGAGCGTGCAGGCATACGATGTGGCAATTACAGCACACGTTTGCTGCTGGCTAAGCAGGAGTGCAGAGGAGAGAGCAGGTACAGGGAACTTCATGCTCACAGACTGTTTAATGGCTTAATCCTCCCGCCAAGCTGAGCTTCACTTTGCTTTGTTCCTGACACTTCCACGCGCTCATCCAAGAGGCAACACGGAGGCATATATAAACAGGTGCCCCATCACTGCAGGCACATTTTGTATGCTAAGCTTTGTTTGGGGAAAATAACAAGAAAAGACCAATCAAATACTTTAGCTAGGAAGTGTCAAACTCTTAATATGAATTGTGCTCATTAATTTGACAAGTGTCAAATGCATTGAGTCCCTTTTTATTTTTTTGGTGGCTGTCAGTATATTGATGTGTATTTCACAAACAGTTTTTCTACCAAAACTGTTTCTCTCTAGGGAGCAGTTTAGGCAACAGTCAGATGAATTACCTAGTGAAAATTGAAAACTGTTTTTTCTATTAGTCACTCAAGGGGTAGTATTCCAAGTAAGGAGCCACAACAGCTTTATTCCATTCTCCTCCAGGCCATCAAATCCCTTCATATTCACAAGGTACTGAGTGCAGGGTCTGTGGGTATCCCAGGCTTGATTTAAAGGATATAATTCTCAAATTAAGCACTAAAATGGTATCTACTGTAGCATGGTGAATCGTGTTTACAGGACCTACACTTTGAATATTTATTTAGTATTGCTCAGTCTGGTTTTGAAACAAGATCAGGTTTCATGCTGTTGGTATTAACCTAAAGATTGCAATGTTGTCTTGTGCAAATCTCCAAAAAATAAAGGGAGTCATAACACTAATATAAGCTCTACTCTGTAAGAAAACTGGTGCTTTGTTAGATCATTAAAAAAGTCCCTTTTTGGGGGGATCAAAGTCTATCTAACTTGACTCAGAGTGACATGGCAAATTGGAAACATAAGACTAAATATGTATTCCTGCTGTTTGTTATTTTAAAATCTTATTTGTCTCTCTAATGCTTTTTCTCCCTGACACCAAACAAAATAATGTTGTTTTAAGATGGATGTTGATCACTACCTCAGTGCTCTCCCTGGAAGGGATGCCTGTGCCTAAAGCCCGGCAGGACACAATGTCACGCAGCTGGACTCATTAGCATGGCAAGCAGTTTGGCATTTAAATCTCTGCACAGCTCCCAGGGAAAGGCAGCTCTGGTTCAGAGCACAGCATGTGTCTGTCTGCAGCTGACAATGTAGACATGCCCTCAAAAGCCAGGCCATCCTTCAAGGAGCAAGTGAAACTGGCAGCTGTGGAGAGGCAGTGGCAGCTTTTGTTGGGCAAAGGACAAGGGCTGAGTGAGTAATTCCGGATGAAATCTCTTGATCCGCTGCAGATAGTGCTCATGGCCTTGAAAAGAGTATGTACCATCACCTGATGCACAGAATCACAGAGGTGTCTGGGGTTCCACTTTGCACTGAATTTAATTGCCTGAGTACACAAGGACTGAGGTCATTTAATTTCTCCCTGTCGTGACAAACCATAGTAGAGAAAAACACCAGCAGGAGACTCAAAATAGAATTCCTTCATCTTTTCATGCTTAAATCTTCTGAAAAACCTTGCCCTGCAGATGTACTCAGAACACACCTCCAGCATGCAACAAGCATGAGCTGAGCAACCACAGCAATTTCCATTGGTAATGAGGCCAATGGGAGCCCCACATCCTGCTCTGAGCCAGCCCTGTGCTCTGCATGCTCAGACAGAGCAGAAATGATCTTCCACACATCTTTGTGAAAGGGCTTTAAACCCAAACTCCTGCTTCCTAGGGAATGCCTAGCTTTTGGCAAGCAGAGGAAAAACAGATGTCCCATCCCTGGGAATGTTCAGGGCCAGGTTGGATGGGACTTGGGGCAACCAGGGATAGTGGAAAGTGTCTCTTCTCATGGCAGGGGGATGGAACATGATGATCCTTAAGATCCCTTACAAACCAAGCCGTTCTGTGACTCTGTGATTCTATGAAAAACAGTGAGGTGTGTGCCTCTGTTCTGTCAGCTCAAGTATGTAACAAAGGAAGCCAGATTACAGGTGTCAGTGTGCAAAGAAATATATTTAGGGATGCATTGTTTAAAAAAGCCCCAAAGCCAAGAAACATGAGCTCCCAATCAGGGATGGAATTGGAGTTGGAATATTTTAGGAAAGCCTGTCTTGACCGTATTCAGGTCTCCAGGCTTTGTCATCCAACCCCCATAGTGGGAGGAGATCACAAATATATTATTGTGATGGTTGAGGTGTTCTTTTTGTCTTCAGCATCTTCTCTAACTGCCTGGAAACCCAGCTGTAGGTGCCTAACCATTCCCACCATCACCACAGGAACATGGAACTCTGCTAGGAACTGTGCTGGGCACAGAAGTGTCCTTGTGGGCTTTGCCCGGTGTCTTCTCTTGGTTCCCACATGGGATTTGGGGATTTTTTTCTTTATTTTACCTCCAGGGTCTGTATGTAGTACCAGTATGTTTACAACTACAGATTCTTTGCAGTGACAGCAAGGCAGAAAGGGAAATGTGAAAATTGAGGAGTCCTTCAGCATAGGCCAAAAGGCTTTTGTGTGAGTCAATGCCAAATTCCTTAGCCTGAAAAAGAAGTCTCACGTGAATTTTGTCAACACAGGAAAAGTGAGAACTTGCAATTTTAGCAGCATTTTGCAGGTTTCCCCTTTCTCGGAAATCTTTCTAGGAAATCATGTGAAGGGATAACTTCACAACTAACAGGGATTCTCCAACACAATATGCAGTGGTGGGTGATGTTGCTAAATAAACAATAGTGCTTCTGCTTTTTCCAACGAGGCTTAGTGAGGACACATTTGAAAGACTGGCCACTTTGCAATAAAAGGCTTGAATGGGCTATTATTCTTTTCAATCAATCCAAGGTTGCTCTTCATGAAGGAATAAACATTCCCTCTTTGACCTTAATAAAAGCAAGGAGGTCATTGTGAAAAAAAAGAAGAAAAATCCAGGGTTTTTATCAGAAAAAAAAATGCTAAATGAAGTGCCCAAAGTGGGCAATTAACAAGCATTAAAGCAAAAAAATATTGACCCTCTTTTTTTCCATCTGTCTTTTCCCTCCCATTACCAAGATTTCAAGAAATAGTAATGGTTAACAATCAATGGGTTCCTAATGAGAACAGCTCACACTACACCCACAAAAATTATCTTTTGAAAAATCAATAGGGAAAGAAATGTGAAAACCAAAAACATCATAAAAAGTGGTAATTCCTGTATTTCTGTTAATACTCCCACTCCTCACAACTTCCCCCACCTTAGAGGCAGGGAAGATATCTCCATCTCGGACAATAATCAAGTAATTAAGATGTATGAGGTGTGCATGCCTGTGACACGTGAAATGAAATATAATGAAGGAAACAATGGAAGGATGCATAAAGGGCCTCCTCACCCTTAGCAATGGTGTCTGCTGCCATGAACAATATTCTTAATCAGAAAACATTCTCCTTCATAACAGTCATGCTGCATACAGTGATATTCACAGCAGACCCACAATGGCATGGCTGAGGAGGTATAAAAATACAGAAGTAATTCTGCTATGAAATACCTAGGAAATTACATCCTGCTGTGGATGTTTATGTTGGGACTGGGTCATCACTGTTGATCCAGTTTTCGCTGGAAAATAACATAATAAAAGTGGAATGAACACAGAATTTCAGCCCAGTTCCATAGATATAGATTATATCTTAGGACTCCTGGGTGATACTGTGTAAATTTTGAGAATTTATGAGTCTATTTCAATAAATATCACAAACCAGTCAGGAAACTGAATATTTCCATGGCTGTAATGAAGGATAAAAGTTTTTTATACTACCTCTGTCTTACCCATCCTGGTGACCTTTACCCATCCACCATCTCAGCAAGAGTCCAGGTTTTTTTTTAATTTGAGGTTGAGAGCATGAAAAGATTGGTTGCAATGAACACTTAGAATGAGATATAAAGATTTTGAACTGAATGAGGTTGGGGAATGCAGGGAATGCATTTTCATCTGCAAACTACCAGGCTTGATGTGAGGACTGTGGGGATAACCAAAGAAATCTTCACAACATGCTACATAAATAATGATGGCTACGATGCCATCTGAAGCTAGCTCAGATTAGTCCTTTTTACCATTGCCAGGCAACAACTAACATAGTCAGGAGTGTCATTGGAAAAGAATTAAATCTGAGATTTCCATCTGGCTAAAATATAGGATGATGGTGGGCAATTAGACCTTATCTACCAGCCTGACAAGCAGGGCAGGAACAGAAACATCCATCCAGAAAAACTGAACGCCCTCCTACTCTCACCACTCATGCTCCGCTTTAGCATCAGGGTGTCTCAGGCTTTAAATGAAATGTCAGATTTAATTTGGCTCTGGATGCACAAGATATATGATTGCCCTTGGAGAAAGTTGATAACTCAGCGCACTCCGTGTCAAATGTGAAGCTACCCAATAGCTCACTCTATAAGAAGCACTACCCTGCTTTCCCTCTACTGTGCAAAATAGCCAGACCTGCCTGCAATATACACAAATAGGTCCATTTTGAAAGAAAACCTTCCTATCAGAAAGGAGAAATGACTTATTGGGGCTTGAGTCCCAGTTAAATTTCCAAATGGCAGCGCTGTACATTGCATTAGCATTCCGTGGCGGGGAGGCCGTTACCGCGCCTGCCGTGGACGGCTCGGCAGCGGGCGAGGAATTATGTTAAATGGCACATTTGGATCTCTGCTAGGCTCACTTTGGAAGCTCTCATTTGGAAGCAGGGTGCACTTTCAGGGAGTTTTTAAGTGCTTTGATTCCAAGCAGGGCAGAAAATACGGAGGGGATGTTTGTGGTTATTGACAGCCTTAGCATTCTTTACAACATATACTGCATCTAAATCTGTGCTGAGAGAATAGAAAGGATGGCTGAAACCATTTGCAAACCTTCTGGTTAAGATTATCTTTTAAAATCAGTTATTTTCTATGTACACAAGCAAACAAATGGGACTGATTTTAAAAACCTATTTACAAGAAAATGATCAGAATATAACATTGTTATGCATCTGTACTTGCTGTGTTCACATGACGCTGGAAAGACTTTTTGCCACTGAATCTTTTCTGCACTTATACCTGTTGTTTTGCAGTCATCACTCATAAAATATTACTTCAGTCTGATTATTTTGCACTTTTTTGTGTGTGCTTTTAACCTTTTATGCAGCCTTTATTCAGAACAGAAATGCATCATGCCTATTCCATTACTGGCATGCAAAATGCACTAGGAGAAAAACTCAAAACTTTCTACCTTGCCATTTAGACTTTGTCATTTTTGAAAGCCATGGTGGTTAAATGTAGTCAGTGACAGATACTGTGCAGAAAGACATAAATAGATAGGCAATATCCTTGTCACTCACAGAACATGAGAAATGCCTCATATGCCCAAATAAAAGCTTGCAATCTAGGCTCTGCAGAGATAAGGTTACATATGTGACATTTTGTCATTTTGTTCCAAGAGCAGTGGATATCAAGTTTTACTCCTATATCTAAAAAAATCCCTTCTTTCTTAGTTAATTTAGTGAAACTCGGCTTGAGACTGACAAGATATTCAATTAAAACAGCAGTCTATCCTCATTTTCTTCTCTTTCCTAAACAGGGTATTAGGCTCCTCTCTGGCATTTCTCCTTTGCTTCATCTTCTTTACTGCAGATGTATATTTTTTTTTCTTTTTTTCCCCACATCATCTCAGTGGTCTTTTGTGTCCTGAGATCTCCATTTCCCCATTCTTTCTGTCCCTCCTTTCCAGTCAAGGCTCCCATGAGCAGCTTAACTTTTCACTCTTGAAGAAGACAACATTTTTTTTCTCAAATTTCCATTTTCTGGTCTACCTGTGTAATTAATGCCCTTCTAGAGCTGTTATATTCTTCAAAGCAAGAGCTCCCAAGGGTTCAAGGACTTCCAACTATAGCTTTAATCCCTGTTTGACTCTGAATTTAAGGATTACATGTTCTGTGTTACTAGGTTCTTAGGTCTTAAAATACCTCAGGAAAATTCAATTCACTTAAGGGTAGAGGGAAGGACTGAAAACAAAAGAGAAATGTTTACACACATCATTATGTTGAATTTCATAGAAAAATAAGAAGTTATATCCTACTGAAGCTAAGTCTCCCTTTTTTCTATGTATGTTACCATGTACATAAAATCCATGGCAAGTCTCTGGGCAGCTCTCAGGAACATTTGATCTTGAAGTTGTCTTTTCCACTGGCCTGCACTTTTAATGATGTGGTCCTTTAATACCAGCTCATTTATTTCTGCAAAAACCACTCTCTGTACTCCTTGTTCCTCTGCAGTCCTTCCTGCATACTCATTCCTATGAAATAATTTCATTACTTTGAAATAATAGCATCAGTGCAGAGACAAACAATAATAGGTCATCACTGCAGCATAGCAAGCTCGATCTATGCCCTCCTCAAAATCTTTAACAAAATAGAACAGAAGAAAAACAGATGGCTTTGCAGCATGACCAGAAGGTGAACAAAGCTATGCCTTTTCCAAAGAGCTATAAGTTTTTTTCTCGCTAGGCCAATATTGACTATATGTTCCAATTTCATACGGATATTGAATTTGTTTTATTGGGCAAACAGCTGCAGTCTCTGTTCTCCATCCCTTAGCAAATATTATCTCAAACTTCCTTTGAACCCACATTGCGCCAGTGTGAACTCTGCTGCACTCACAAAAGATTTTCCATCATGTGGCCCTGGTCTGGGATCAGGTAGCTGGTCCAAACACAAGTGAACACACTGATTTTACTGAAATGAGCCTGTGTCCCCCTTGCTCTGTTAAAGAGTCACACAGCCTTTCTCCTCCCATCTGCTCCATGGCACCAGTGGGCCACCATGCAAGACAGCTGGATTGCTGCCACTAGATGAGAAAACATGCTGCCTAAATGTTCTTCTCATAACAGTTAGAAATGAAAGTTTATGTTGTACCTCAAACCAAAAGAAAGCAAGCATTCGGATTAGAGGGCTAATACTTTTCTCTCACCTTATTGGAGAATATTGGAGTTGATCATTCTTCTTCAATCACAGTTTTAATCTGACTTTTTTTAATGTTTATTATTTTTTTCAGAAATAAATAGTGTATTTAGACAGAGCTTTTGAGCACCACTTCACCTGACTTGATTTATTTAATAACCTCTAATCTATTCCTTGCAGTGTTTCCTCAACTTTGGTTGACACCGCAGTAGAGAGCAGATGAGGAACACTACGAGCATGGAGTCAGAACAGGTACAGTTGTAGGCAAACTAATGTCACAGAACCGAAGAGATACAACTCCAGCCATTTCCATTTCCACACAGCAGTGCATGGGAAGAAGGATTGCTGCCGAGTGGAGTGGGGTTTTTTGAGTATTTTTGGGTTTGAAGATCAATCACGGCCTCGAGGCAGCTGGGAAGTGACACTGTGGAGAAGTAACACCACAGTGCTCTGAGCATTTCAGTCTGTTTTCTTAAAATTATAACAAATCTGAAGCATTAGGATGAGGTCTTCAAAATCATATTTTTTAATGTTTTGAAATGTTTAGATTTCAGCCTTTGTTTAAAAATTATTATATAGAGAAAGAAGCATGGCTTTGAACGGTTTCTTCAAAAACAAGTTCAAAATATTTTACCCCAAAATGTCCACGAGGATGCCATAATATTGTCAGAGCTTCTTCCCTTTGCCTGAGTACTTCCTCCTTGCTGTTTCTCTGAAAGAGTGTTGTCATAATGTAAAGACACATTTTGATTGCAGTGGAATTTAAATTTGTGCTCATGATTTCCAGGAACAATATTTCAGGAATTTTAACTATCCCAGTCAAATGAATAATCTTTTGAGGATGGCTGATAAAAGTCATTCCAGATCCTGTGCAAAGCTAATTCTGTGAAATACCAAGAGTATATCAGAAAAATAGTAAGGTAAAAGAATATATTTTACAACGTATTCCATTTATTTTTAATTTCATTTATGTGTCTCTTTTTTCTCTCAAAATGTGGACTTACATCAATAGATGTTTAGGATATGTTAGAAAATATCTATGTTTTTAGAAAATGTGGAAGAATATATTGAAATTAGAACTATTTTTTGTCTTTTATAAATCAGAATCTCTTGTTTTTAAAATTTAAAACAACCTATTGCTGAATGTCCTTTTTTGCTATAATATAGTTTATAGCAAAATTTTCCGTAGTGATTAATTAATTGATAAGAATAATTCCCCATAAGAATAATTTCCCATCCTGCTTCAGGTCCATATGTATGTGTTTGTGTTTCCAAGGATAATGAAGTACAACTCCACAATCACCCTAAAGATCATGTTATTTTGAGGAGAGGCTGAGGGACCTGGGGCTCCTCAGTCTTGAGCAGAGAGCACTGAGAGGGGACCCCATCCCTGGGTGTCCCTGGGTGTCCCTGGGTGTCCCTGGGTGTCCCTGGCTGCAGGGAGGGCTCAGAGCAGGACCCAGGCTCTGCTCTGGGGGCCCAGCAAGGGCACCAGAGGAACAGGCAGGGACTGACCCCAGCAAGTTCCACCTGGACAGGAGGCAGAACTTCTGTCCTGGGCAGTGACCGAGCCCTGAACAGATTGTCCAGAGAGGGTGTGGAGTCTCCTCACTGGGGATATTCCAGAGCCCTCTGGACACAATGCTGTGCCCTGTGCTCTGGGATGGCCCTGCTGGAGCAGGGAGGTGACCAGATGACCCCACTGTGGTGCTTTCTGTGAGAACCAGTTCTGTGAGTCTGTAAATAATATTTGGATCCCTATAGCTAGAGACCCTACAAATTCTTTCTTAATCTCACTTGTGAGGTTTCTCCAAGCACATCTCAATTTTACCTTTTTCAGTTATTCTGGGTGACATTTGATATAGTAGATTACAGGTAAAGGATATTCTCTAGCAAAACCAACAAATAACCTAGCAATCTAGCAATCTATCTAACTAACTAACTAACTAATTAACTAACAACTTTTCTTGTCTTCTTGCCCTTAGGCAAGAACATTTTACCTTCTATAAGAAGACTCAAACTTTCAGTGGCCATCGAAAAGAATTCCTAGAAGGTCTACAGCAGAATCTGAAACTGTTGTTAGGCTGTATAACACAGGCTGAGAAATGCTGTGTTTGAAAGGCTTTAAGTCACTAGAATACTGACAGAAAGCTAGTGTACTTGCAAAATGAAACAAATTACTATGGAAATAATCAGCCAGGACAAGCCTTTATAAATTACTTGCAGGTGCATAACGAAACTGCAAATCTTTGCCTCTCAATATGAAAGGGGACAGACTCAAAGTGATCTCTGTTTCCCATCACTCCCCCAGAATCTTTGTGCCTGTGTAAAAGCACGTAGAGGTGAACAAAGCTTTCATATTCAGAGCCACCCACGGAATATGAGACTCATAAAATTTGACAGATATAAAAATGGAGGAAATAACCATTACATTCTGATACATTACTGAAGGCACGCAAACAGGGAACAGACCAACTAGGTTAAGTATTGGTATAAATTAAACAGAAAGCACATTTGTTCTAGCACTGGCCTTTCAAATTGAGAGTGATGACATGATTAAATAATTGAACCATCTCACCTTGCACAGTCAGACAGAATTCCAATAAGAAAAGTTATTCCAAAATGGATACGAAGGCAAATCAAGCTCTTCTCCAGCTAATACAGCAATCTGCAGCTTGACTTTCTTGCTGCCTTGTGGATGTAAGTGGGATGAGGATCAATGGGTTGTTTTTCTTCAATTTTGCAAATGTGTCAATTACTCTATTAGGGCTGATCCCTTCAGCAGTAATTTTCTCTGTGAAGAAAAGGTTTCGTGATTGCTCATGTCACGTAGTGCTGCAATAAGGTGTTCCTAAATATTCCTAAGAATTAATTCCCATGTTCACCCAACACATAATTTAAAACCCAAGCATCATGTCTGTCACCTTGAAGGCTTTCTTTTTTCTCTCAAGAGCCTGACATGAGCTCTGGGCATTGTACATGCTATGTAAGCTGCAGCAGCCACACCAGCCAAAGGTGTCCTGTCACTGAGGTGGGCACATCCCCAGTGCAGCACAAGGCTCAGGAGGTTCATGTGAGAGCTCTGAGCTCTCAGTGACACTGATACACAGTGCTCTGAGCCACAGCACAGGTCCCTGTGAAAGTGCACAGCTGAATTCTCACCTCATATATCTTATCCTTAAGAACCTTCAGTGAAAAGAATTATTTCAAGGGTAGTCTGCCTAAGTTTTTACATCCACTGAGCTCTGAAATCTTATTTTGGTTGGAGGGTTTTTTTTTTGTTTGTTTGTTTTTGCTGAAGTTTAACCTGACACACTCTTCTCCTATAGTACTTTTGTAATAAAAAGTGCACTTATGAGGGGTTTAGTCTGTGTACCTGTGATTACAGGTACCTGTGATGGTGAGGGTAAAAAAGGGGAAAGGAGTGTGCTCTGTTCCTGTGATTACAATCACACAAGACCTTCCATTCCTGCTCTTTTACCATCACCACTGCTTCTTGACTTTAACTGGCTTCACAAAGCTTAGTTCCTATTGTTCTGTGAATTTAGTTGCAACCTTCCTCTGTAATTTTCTGTTTCACTTGTTGCATTCTGCCAGGCTGGAGTGAAGTTAATTTTCCCCACAGCAGCACTCCCAGTGCTATGCTGTGCCCTGGGAGCCAGAAAGGTGTTGATGACCCCACAGTGTTTTGGCTGCCCTGAGCAGTGTTGGCACAGCACCAGTGACATCTCTCCAACATCCCCCTAAACCACTGTCCCAGAGATGAGCAAGATCTTGGGAGGGCACACAGCCAGGAACACGGACCCAAACTGACCCAAGGGACATTCCACACCATCTGACATCTGTTCAGCAACAAAAGTGAGAAGAAAGCAGGACAAGGGGGTTCTTCAGTACTACATTTGTCTTCTGGAGCAGCCCTTAAGTGTACTGAAGCCCAGCTTCCCAAGAAGGACAGGCTGGACAGTTGAAAAGGTCAAAAAGATCCCTGGTCAATGCAGGGGGTTGGACAAGATGACCTTTAGAGGTCCCTTACAACCCAAACTTTCCTGTGCTTCTCTGATTCTGTCTCTGGACATCGCCTTCCTCCTGGGGAGTAAAGGATACATTTTCTGCTTTCCCATGCTTCTGTGTGATGTTTTTGCCTTTGCTGTACTGAAATACCTTGAACCATGATGATTTTTATCATCTTATTTTCCTCCTTTCTGTCCAGATGAGGAGGGAACTGTCTGAGCAGTTTGATGGGTACCTGGCATCCAGTCAAGATCAACCCACCACAGATATTTTTTCATAGTAAATACAAGTATATTTAGTTATTCTTTCCAGCCTCATGGGAAAATTAACGAATCATTATCCCTTTCTAGCTATCTGCCTACTTTTATCCCCTTTAAGCTCATGAAAAACATTATCTGTGAACACTGAAATTCTCTGCATCACAGAGATCTTCTGATCCTGTTGCTGCTGTTCTTTCTCTACTCTAAATCTTTCTATACTGTTGTTTTAATGACCACTGCATGAACAAATATTATCAACTGTTCTCCCTCCTCAGTCTCTTTTTTCAGGTCTGCAGCTGTTAATCATTCAGGTTTGTTGTTTGTTTTTTGGCTTTTTTTTTCCTCTGCTTTGGAGTTTTATGGTAGTTTTTCTTTTAATCAATCTGTACAAAGTTCTTTATCATCTTTTCCTCTCTGCTGGTGGTCCAACTGAAGTCTGAATTTGATCTTTCCATGCTCCTGGTTAACTATCATCTTAGTATTCATATTTCTATGTCCACCTGCACCGAGCTCAGAGAGTCAGAGAGAATTGAAATATTTGTAAATTAATTGTGGAAGAGAAGTGGCCAATGCTACTTGGTGAATTCTTTCTTTTATTTCAACAAGTAGGGAGTATGGTAGGTGTGTTTTAGACCAGAAAAGGCGGCTGAGGAGGGAGCTTATTGCTCTCTACAACTCCCTAAAAGGAGGTTGCAGTCAGATGTGGGTCAGTCTTTCCTGGGTAACAAATGACATAACAAGAGGAAACAGCCTCAGCTGTGGCAGGGGACGATTAGGTTGGATATTAGCAAAATTCCTTCACTGAAAGGATGGTCAGACACTGGAACAAGCTGCCCAGGGAAGTGGTGGAATTGCAATCCCTAGAAGTGTTGAAAAAATGTGTGTTTTTGGCACTTGGGGACACGGCTTAGGGGTGAATATGGCAGTGCTGGGCTAATGGTTGGACTTGATGATCCTAGAGGGTCTTTCTGACCTTGTGATTCTCTGAGGACAGCCAAAAGGTCTACTTTCTTTAAACCACTTATAAATATTGCCAGGATAGTTGAGTACTGTGAAAAAGTAAAACACAGTGTGGAATTTTTTTCCTTTTCTCCTTGTCTCCCATCATTCCAAAATGAAATTATATTTTCATTTGGTGTTCGACAGCTTGGCCCATGAAACAGCTGCCCCCTGAGAAGAGGTGAGGACCTGAGGCTCACACCTTTCCAATTAGTTTGGAGACTGTATGAGTGGAAGTAATCCTGCACGAATAGGAGGGATGGGGTGAGGTAACCTCACTGTTCTCTCTTCTTAAGCATTTAGGACTCTGGGGTGCAGAGTGTGTTCCTCCTCTCTTTGTGATGCCTGTGACAGTTTCCTGGGGACACATGTGTCATGTGAGAAATACAGAAAAAGGTAAAAGGATTTCTAATAGGTGAGGAACAAAAGCAAGTTTTAAGAGTAAAGCAGAAAGATTTTAGGAAATAGCTTCAGCTGCAAAAATATTAAAGAGGATACAATTATGCAGTGGAGCAAGGATGCTAGAACAAAGACTCAAGTTTCTAGGGCTAGCTGAGACAACTTTCAGAGTTGAAAAAAATATACTTAGCAAGAGAGATAAAGTTAAGCTTAATAATGGAATATTATACACTATTATATAAGGTATGAAACAAGCAAGTATTGTTTTAACAAATATACGTGCAATGTAGAAGATTGGTTGAAACAGCTCTGTGTAACTTTAAGAATATCTGCTATTGGCTGAAAAAACTTTTAAGAATGCTCTGTAACCAGGAAATACTTGGTTTTTGCTGTCAACATGAGCTCTTGTTATCTCAACATGTTATCTCTGATGTCTCTTGTCAGTTTATGAGGTGGATGAAGTGATAGAAGCTCACAGTGTGTCTGTCCTGGCCCCTGTCCCGTTTGGTTTGGGCAGCTCTGTCACCATGCCCAGCCTGCAGCACTGCAAAGCAGGACTGTCTCCTGATAAGGGAGTGCCTTGGCAACAAATCAGCATGAACAGAGACTGAGCTTATTGCAGCAGTGGACTAATGTGGCAAATACTCACCTGGCTTTAAAGAAAAGGTATTTCAATTTAAGCTCCACTGAGGTGTTCATACTAGACACTGAAATTGCCCAGGCAACCACTGATGCATCATGGCCTTCTCTTCATAAAAACCAATTATTTCCAAGGTTTGACACAAAGCAGTGAATATGCTTTTGACATTTTGGTCAGAATTATTGTTAAACAGAGAATTCTTTATGCTTTTGTGTCCTCTCTTGTAAGCACAAACCACTCATTTGTGTCGAGCAGTGACGGTGAATAGCCTACAAAAAGAAAATGTGCATAGTTAGGGCTGCTCTTTACCTTACAGTTCACTTATGGATCTGTTCAGGGTTAGAAGAAAGGAATAAGAAGCAGTCTGAGATCGAGAATTATGTCCTTTTCCTCCATCAACTAGTCAGCTGGTATGGGAATAAATCCTCAGATGTGGGCATTTAGAGAAGTAGCAGGTTTTGACAAGCTATTTCTTAGTTTCTGAAGCTCCGTTTATGTTGCACCAGAGAGCAGTTCAACTCAGCAGGCAAATTAAAGGTTTTCCCTCTTCTTGCACTAGGTGGTCATCTGAAACCTAACTACCAGCCCCATGTGACAGTAGACATTGAAGACAGCTGGCAAATTAGGCCTTAGGGCTGCTTTTGAAATAGTGTGGGTGTAATCTTATTCCATAAAATTATTAAGACAACAAAAGCAGTTCCCTATAGAGAAGAATTACTGTCAGGATATGTATAGAAATTATTCTTACAGGCTGAGCTCCAAGTGAATAATTAAGTACAGCTTGTTTCATGAAGAAGTAAAAAGCAATTTTATTTTTCAAAATCCTTTGAATTTAACAGTCAGAAGATAATGAGTTCACAACCTGCCTATTTTTTTCAAAGACTGACTCTAATCTGCATGAGATTCATTTCAAGGTTTAGACACCTAAATGAGGATGTTCACAGGTCAGTGGGGATCTGCTTCTCATATTCAGTGGAGATTGAGCCATTCACCAAGCCAGTGATGGTGATTAGTTACCTACATGCAGGTCCTCTGGGGACATTGAAGCCTTTGTGGAGGATGGCATCTGCTATACAGGAACAATTCTGAAAGTCAGTTAGACCACACCTGAGGACATCTCAGATGATTCTGGGTATCTCTGTGTGAACAGCTGAGTTCTAAACCACCACTGACCACAGCAGGAGGTGCACCTGGACACGTCCATAAGCATTGGGTGTTCTAATCTGGAGCTAAGTCTTGTGCTATTTGGCTCAGCCCTGGTGTCAGTTCTGGCTGGGGATGAACAGACCGAGACCAGCCCTGCCCAGAAGGACCTGAGGATGCAGTGGGTGAGAGGCTGGACATGCCCCGGCCATGGCACTCCCAGCCCAGAGAGCCAAACGTGTCCTGGGCTGCACCCAGAGCCCCGTGGGCAGCAGGGGAGGGAGGGGATTCTGCCCCTCTGCTCTGCTCTGCTGAGACCCACCTGGAGCACTGCATCCAGCTCTGGGGGCCTGCTGGAGCCAGTCCAGAGGAGGACACAAAGTTGTTCAGAGGGATGGAGCAGCTCTTCTGTGAGGAAAGGCTGGGAGAACTGGGATTGTTCATCCTGGATAAGAGAAGGCTTTAGGGTAACCCAATTGTAGCCTTCCAGTACTTGAAGGGAGCTTACTACTTAGATGGGAAGGGACATTTTACAAGAGCCTGGAATGACAGAACAAGGGGGAATGACTTCAGACTGTGAGAGGACAGATTAGTTCAGATATTAGGAATAAAATCCTTGATTATGAGGGTGGGGAAGCACCGCAAGAGCCTGCCCAGAGAAGCTGTGGCTGCCACATCCCTGGAAGTGTTCCAGGCCAGGTTGGATGGGGCTTTGAGCAACCTGGGATAGTGGAAGGTGTCGCTTTCCCTGTCAGGGGAATGGGAATTGGAATTGGAGATGATGAGTGAGATTGGATCAAACACCTTAGAGTTCACTGGCTCAAGCTCATTGCACCTCTGTTGTGTGCAGAGGCAGAGCAAGAGCAGGATTGGACCTTCACCTTTTAATTCTGCTTTTCTATTTGCCCTCTATGCAGTGCAGAATAAGAATAAAGTCTAGGTAGCTCAGACTATCTGAGCATTCATGTTGAAATCAGGACTGAGCCCAAAAAAACACAGGCATTTGGTGTTACTACTTTTTCAGTTCCTCATCCACAAAGAAATTCTGAGGGTTTTTACTTTCAATACTGATCTTTTTGAGTCTGTCATCTACACATTATGTTTTTGTGCAACATCCAGTGAGAAGAGCCCCAAGCACTTTTGTAAACCTTCCTCCCCATTCCACAGATGAGTCAGGCACATAAATTCTCCTGGCTCCACAGCGAGCTGGTCTTTGTGCTTTGAGCAGTATCATTAAATCCCATATTTCCTCCCTTTGTTTAGGACTTAGCTGGCTCCTCCACAGTGACTGCTGCCTCTTCTCAGACCAAAGAGCAGACAGCCAGACCCAGCAGATGTGTCCAAATGCCAGGAACTCTCTTATTTCCCCATGACTTTGCCTTTGAGCAGATCTTTTTGCTCATTGCCTCTTCTGATTCACTTTTGCCAGCTGACCACAAGGAGCTGAAGGTAACATTTCATTTCAAAGGGCAGATGTCTTTGTGTGCCAGTTTATTCAAAGGTCTGTGCAACATAATGAAGTACAAACATGTTTCAAACTGGATTGTATTTTCATGTGTGTTTACAGAAAGAGCACCTATCCTCTGCATTGCTGAATGCAACAAATAAATAACAGAATTCAGAGATGGAAAGAGAAGTGAAAAGTTTATTCAAATTATGGGCTTATTATACAAAAAAGTGTTCTAAATTACATTTTTTAAAATTAGGGGAGAGTAGTATGATGGGATAGTATTTTCACTCTTACCTGGATCTCAGATAGCTGGTAATGCCTCAGTTGGAGGCATTCCATTCAGTGCATAATCAGGTCCTAAGCTGTATCTCCCAGTCAGTGTTGGAGCACCAGACACTTAAAGAGGACACAGCTGGTTAATCATGCCTTCCAGTCCTATCTAAAATCACACAAGGTGTTATCTATTAGCTTGTATTAGAACATCAGTGAACGGGTAGTTGCTCTTTGAGCAGTTCTACAGACATCAGGAAGAGCTGTCAGCACTTTAAAAGGTAAATGGAAGATGACTGTCTCTTTCCTCTCTAAACAAAAAGAGCTAGAGCAGCATTTTTGCTCTTAGTAGCTTATGCACACAATAGAAATGAAATAACTGGATGCATTAATTTGCCTGAACATTTCTGAACACAATGCAATGATATCCTGTATAGAAAAAAATTTAAAAAGCAATTATTTTTTCATCTGGCTTAACTTTAAAAGTATTCCAATGTTATCACAGAATCACAGAATGGTTTCAGTTGGAAGGGACATTAAAGTTCATCTTGTTCCACCCCCATCACTGTCAGGGACACCTTCCACTATCCCAGGTTGCTTCAAGCCCCATCCAACCTGTCCTGGAACACTTCCAGGGATGGGACAGCCACAGATTCTCTGGGCACCCTGTGCCAGGACCTCACCACTCTCACAGTAAAGTATTTCTTCCTTATATCTAACCTAAATTGCCTTCTTTTAGTTTAAACACATTACTCCTTGTTCTATTGCTACAGGCCCTGCTAGAAAGTTCATCCCCAGCTTTCTTTTTAGCCCCATTTAGGCACTGGAAGGGGCTCTAAGACTTCCCTGGACTTTTCTCCAGGCTGAATACCCCCAGCTCTCCCAGCCTGTACCCAGAGGGGCTCCAGCCCTTGGAGCCTTTGATGGCCTCCTCTGGACTCACTCCAACAGGTCCATGCCCTTGGCACCACAGGGCTGGATGCAGCACTACAGGTGAGGTCTCACAAGAGAAGGGTGGAGGGGCAGAATCCCCTCCCTTGACCTGATGCCCACAGTACTTCAGATGCAGCCCAGGACATGGTTGAGGCTTTCTGGGCTGCCAGTGCACATGGCTGGGCCAAAACAGCCATTGACCACAACTCTTTGAGTGTGGCCATCCAGCCAATTCTTTATCCACTGAGTGGTTTATCCATCAAATCCATGTCTGTCCAGTTTAGAGACAAGCATATTGTTCAGGACAGCACCAAATGCTCTGCACAAATCCAATCAGATGATGTCAGTTTCTCCTCCCTAATCCACCACATCTGTAACCCCATCACAAAAGGACATCAAACTGGTCAGCTGTGATTTGCCTTTAGTGAAGGCACGTTGTCTGTCATTATCCATGTGCCTTAATGCAGTTTCCAGGATAATCTGCTCCATGAACTTGCCTGACACTGAGGTAAGACTGTGCTTTCCTGGGTCTCTTTTTAAAAATGGGTGTTATGCAGCCCCTTCTCCAGTCAGTGGGGACTTAATTTGAGTGCCAGCCTTCTCAGATATGATGGACAGTGGCTCAGCCATTAATTTCACCACTTGTCTCAGAATCTGCAGTTTTATCTCATCAGGCCCCATGGACCTTCAGTTTTCCCAGATGGTCTCAAACCTAATCTTTGACAGTGGGCAGTTCATCATTCTCTCAGTTCCTGCCTTTGACTTTTGCAGCTTGGGCAGTGTGTATGGAGCACTTCACAGGCAGTGAGACCTCCTATTTCCTTCTGGAGCCCTCCCTTATCTGTCTCTAATCACTAACATACCTATAGAATCTTTTCAAGTTGCCCTTGATGCCCCTGGAAAGGTTTAATTCTTCCAGGATTTATCTTTCCTAGCCTGATCCTTGGCTGCTCAGAGAATCTCTCTGTATTCCTCCCAGGCTACCTGTCCCTGCTTCCACCCTCTGTAGGCTTCCTTTTTTGCGTCTGAGTTTGTCCATGAGCTCCTTGTTCATCCACGCAGGGCTCCCAACATTTTTGCCTGATTTCCTCTTTGATATTCCCAAATAAAACATCAGGGGAAAAAAAAAATCAAAACCCAAGGAACAGAAAAAAAAAAAAAGAGTGTAAGATCATAACAAAAAGAACAACATGACCGGTTACAGGAGTGGAAAAAGCCTAAGGCACAAAAAACAAGCTTAGTCCTTTGTACTTGTGGTACAATGGGACTTTTCGAAGGGTTATCACTGTGATACCAAGTATGTAGGAAATTGGTTCTATTGTGAAACTCGGAGCCTTCAGAAAACAACCCTTACAGGCACCTTTAATCTACTGAGGCACACAAAGCCTTCTTAACTCACCTGTGCAGTGGTTTGGGTAAAACCTGCAGGTCCAGTTGTGTTTCCTCTGAGGTCCTGGGTAAGGGTCAGGATTTTGCTTTTGCTTTTTGACTCTCTGATTTTTTTTGTGCTTGATTTTCGAAATAAAATAAAATTCTCCATTCACTTCATTATCCATGGACTTGGGGCATTTAAAAATAACCCAGCACTGATATCTAAAATAAAACTATGAAAGCTGGCAACAAGATATTTACCTATATCACAGTTCAGAGCTTCAGTCTGGTATATAAGGGGTTTTACTCATGAAGGTGTCAGTGCAGTGGGTCATCTTGTATAAGTGTTACCAAGCCACCAGTAAAAAAACATTTATTTGGAGAGTAGGAAGAGAAATATTTATTCCACTTTGTAGTATTAGGATTAATTTTGGGGTTGTTTTGTTGTTTGTTGTTTTTTTTTTTTTTTTTAGCTGCAATTGAAATGGGAGCAGTTAATGCAGAAATCAACAGAAGTCCAACAGATTCTTGGATTTCCACATAACATTGTTCAGTGTTAATGTAAATAGGCACAAATCCCAAGATTTTTTAAAGTGTACATAGCTCCACTGTGTGCAGTAAAAAGTAAGTTTGCGCCAGATGGGGACATAAACTATGACAAGAAATACCCAAGTTGCTTCACAGTAATGCTGTTGCAAAGCACCTGTTGTAAATGAGAGTCTGTTTCTGGACATTCAACCCCAAAACTCACGTTCACCTCATTGATCCTTCCATTTTATACTGCAGTAAGGACACGAAACCTCAGCCAGGACTTCCTGGCATCACAACAAGAATGTGAAGCCATCCTAAACTATCCTGGTTTTTTTGGTTTATGGTTTTGGGTTTTAATTGTTTCGGGATTTTTTGCAATTAAATTGACACTAATTACTGTAGAGATTTTTGCTGTGATAGGACTAGAAGAAAGGAAGCCAACACAACTAAAGGCAACTCAGTGTAAAAAGGCTGAATTTTGGCTGGGTGGAGCCAAAAGGAAATGTTCCACTGGCTTTGGAAAGGCTAGGATTTCACCCTGGAGAACTGTAAGAGAATGAAAAAAAGATAACAAACATATCTTGACTTCTGAGACAAGGAAGACCCTCACAGGTAATTTCTTCTTCGTGCATGGAAATCTGCTCACTTAGGATCCTTGCTTTATTTGAAAGCTGAATTTAGCAGCAGTTGCAGGCTGAGAATGCTTCAGAAGATGACAAGGTTGTTAAAGCTCAAAACCAGAGGGCAGCATGAGGAAGATGCCTGAACACACACACAGATGCAATGAGATGTGATGTGGACTTCCCAAGGGCCTGAAGGGCCACCAAGTCAAGAATGCCTTTTGTACAAAACCCCTGAAGACCTATTTGCTCCTTAATCTGCTGAAAGCCCTCAGCCTGTCCCACACTCTCCTAGAGTTTCTTCTGCACCTGGCCTTCTTCAACTCCTGCTCTTACTCCAAGGAACTTTTTCAGTGAAATTCCTTCACTCTTTAGCTTAACTCCACCTATCCTCTTGTCAAAATTCCTTGTCCTGTTAGGGGTGGTAGAACACCCACCTGCCTTGTGGTAGCCACCTGCACCCTGCCAGTGAGTGCAGCCACAAATCTCAGTGAAGAGCCATTTTCCCTTTTTCAAGACCACAGAAAGATTGCATAGTACAAATTCCATTAAATTTGTAAGAGTCCAGGCACTGATATTTGAGAAATCAGTAGCTCCTGTCCAGCACAGAAAGTCAGAAGGTGCTGGATGGTTAATCAGCTCTCTGTTCAAACATATTGAGGGTATTTTAACAGTTAATTTAAAGTGGTTAATGGAGACCCTGACAGTCAGATGGTGAGACTTAGTATCACTCTAGTGTGGCTTAATATCACTCTATTCTCTCCAAAATATGTTTTAGTTTGTCACTGAAATAACCATATTACACTGACTTTTTGAGTATTGAAAACCATTACCAGTTTACATACTATGTAAATGTAACCTTAGAAATAATCAAATTTATTAAAATTATTTACTTAAATAATAGTCACTATTACAACCTTCTGATACAGCCTGCAGAAAAATAACAGTTATCAAATGCATCTTATTTTCTTGAAAAAAAATCTGTTTTACTCATGAGACTTTTAACGATCAATCTTTATATTCTTCATCTTAAATTTTTTAATCGGCAGCTGGGGTATCCAATATTGTAATTACCTGAATTAATATGTTTGCCATTTCTTCATTACTCTAAAAGAAATACTGTAAAACACACACCATGGAAGTGTCAAAGTCTGTCATGAAAGCTCGTGGAAACAAAAGCAGTGGTTTAGCTGTTGTAGGTTCATTCCTTAATCATCATGTCACAGAAAGAATTGGGTGGGAAGGGACCTTAAAGATCATCTTTAAGGTCCAACCCCTGTTCCAGCCCCTCTGAGCTGGACACCTTTCACTAACCCAGCTTGCTCATGGCAGCCTGGCCTTGAGCTCTTGACAAAGCCTGGCCTTGAGGACTCAGCACCAGGAGGTTTTAGGACTTGCCTGCCTTTTCTTCCATGTCAGCTGTATCCCAATTCAATCACAGTGTTTCACTACTCATTATTTACTTTCCTCAGACCTTCACAGACATATTCTTACCCCAGAGTACTTTAGCTCTTAACTGCTTCAGTATGAATGACACTTTGTCCTTATGGGTCATTTTCCTCCTTCTTTTTGTCTCTGAAATGGCATCAGATGTATTCACATCTCCTCTGCAAATACACTCACTCTTGAAAGCCCATTATTGAAATCAGCAGTACTATCAGCTACAAACGTTTTTCTTTACATATTTAGAGCCTTGAGAGCTTCAGCCTGTAAAACAAACCAGAGACCCACCATGGCAGTCACTTATTTTACTTTTGTCTCACAAATTTCGACTGTTGTGAGGAAAATATCTGTGGGATCCCTCACAGCAAAAATGAATTTTTTTCTAGTGATTTGCAGATGAATTGAACTTAATGTAAAAGAAACTGATAATCATGAGAGAAAGGAAATAACACAGAGAATAAAAACTGTCCTAGTGAGCTGAAATTCATACTGACACCAGCAGAGGTGGGTAAGGTTAATGATTGCAATACTTTTACAAGTAATTACCCTCTGTAGATAATTGAAGAACTCAGCCTAAATGGTTAACATGCTGCAATGACAGTCTGCATTTCTCTAGCACATTACGGCTCAGAAGTGCACAATTAAACTTCATAATATTTTGGGAAAAAAAAAAAAAAAAGATGTGCTGGATTAATTAAAAGATTAATATCTCCTCAAAAGTAAACAACTTCCGGTTTTAATTTTGAAGAGTGAGACATCATCCTTCATTTCACAATGATTCTTTCCTTCCTGCTGTTTTGAGCTTAGGTCTGTTTGAATTCTCTGCTAGAAGCCCTAAATGAGAGAGACTTCACTTGGGCTTCCTACAGCAATTTTTTTTTTTTT